>JXSR01S036524.1:91361-101784 GCA_000969725.1 Ophiothrix spiculata | reverse complement strand
TTAGTAAACAATATCCATGTTTTCTGTAGGATATATCTAGAATCACATACTATCATAAGCATTTCTACTTCTGAAAAATGCGTAAGGAAATACTCAACAATGCTTAGTAAACAATACCCCTGTTTTCTGTAGGATATATCCTTGATATGGTGTTACATTTCTCATGGTCTCTACTCTTTGAGCAGGTGAATTGTATGGATTTGATGTCAATGGCTTTGTTTTGTGAGCAACACAAAATCGGAATGTGATACTATCATAAGAAATAAATGAGTATCTTAAAGCTACAAAATACAAATTATTGCTCTCTTGACTGATCTCTGTGACAAATAGAACCGAGCAGTCTTAATCATTTGATAATGGTTCATGTGTCACAAGTGCAAACAATGAGCTATTGAACGTAAATAAGAATCGGTAATTGTGACGAAACTATTTGCAATCCACATGTTTCCTTGGCTAATTGTAATATAACTGTTGCATAAGCGACGGCTTCTATTTCAAATGAAATAGATGTCTACAAATTAAATTCTGAATGAGTAATAAAATTGAATTTTGCTTTACACGTTATTATTTAGTTTAAAAAAGTAATTCTTATATTCTACATAATAAAATCCATTTTGGCTAGTATTGGAGTAAAGTACTAGTAGGACTGCATCGGGTTCAATGTAACTCAATAGGCTACTTTTACGTCATATATAATGGTTGATATTGTATATTTTGGCTCATGGCCGTACACCTTGAATTTCAAATTCAATTGGGAGCATTTATCTCTATAGCTATACCATATCAGATATTGGGTGTATTTTACAAACATCCTTGAATATTTTATAATGATTCTCTGCCTTACGTTCCGCTTACGTTTCTGTCCAAAAAAATGTGCCAAACATTTGAGCAAGGATGTATCCCCAACAGCTTTATTTCTGTTTTGCCTAACGTTGGTAGGGATGTATACTTCATCAACGTTGAATATAATCGAGACAATTAGATGTGGCAATTGTCATGAGTGTTATTTGATTCATACACTAGCGGTTTAAAGTATTTCCGCACAAAAACTTTATTCAGCCATATCTCACAAGGCGTTTATTAGGAAACTATCTGGAAACTAATGTTGCTTTTGGTCAGATATGATTGGTAATCTAGTTAAGTGTAAAATTGAGCACCGAATGGGATCAACCCCCTCACGTACAGGTAGGGGGCAACGACACAAATGGGTCGAAAAACATGACCACTCAACTTGAGCGGTGAAGTGACCTTGATCCAGGCGTTGTCAAATCAAATTTGACCTAAAAATCGCGTTTTTCGACCCATATGTGTCGTTTCCCCCTACCCGTACGTGAGGGGGTTGATCCCATTCGGTGCTCAATTTTACACTTAACTAGATTACCTATCAGATCTAACCAAAAGCAACATTAGTTTCCAGATAGTTTCCTCATAAACGCCTTGTGAGATATGGCTGAATAAAGTGTTTGTTCGGAAATACTTTAAACCGCTAGTGTATAACCCATTTCATGTATTTAAGACAGTAATAAAATAGACCCATTCAAACTTATCCGCATCACCTAATAGTTCGTAAACTCTATTCATGGTCTTCATTCTTACACATCAGAATCAATAAACAATATATGTAACGACTTGCCTAGCAGCAAGTACTCTCGGGGTAGCAATTTCTAAGACACTCTCTATTCAACTCTATTCAACTATTTCATACCTGAAATGCGTTTTATAGCTCTTTACCGATTTATCAATAAATACATGAAATTAATTCATTCAGTCCTCTACTTTTTCTCTTAAAATTGTTTAAAAAAAGAGAGGGGAAAACCCTCACAAATTATATTAACTGCATTCACAATACATCACGCATGTTACATTTCCCTTTTCTCCAGATATATACCTATAAAACGCATTGAACTGATTCGTTAAGACAGCTTCCTTTTCTCAATATTGACCCTTAGTGTGGGCATTTTTTATTTACTTTTCTTGAAATATGTTAATTCTTCGCTCGCTGAATTTAATGCTATCAATTGTAACAGTTGCAATAATTATCAAATAATGAAAAACATTGTTGCTCTTGTGTATAATTATTTCTTGCCTTGGTTGAAATATACTCTCTTTAAGAGTATTGATTTAACAGTTTGCACATTGACTTCAAAATATAAACACCTCACAAAAGATAAGTGAACAGTCAGTCTGACCCCCATAAATCCAAGTAAGAGCTCCCAAAGTCCAACAATATTGACATATATGAAAAATATGGAATCTCAGCTAAATGTTGACCCCGAATTTGACATCAAAAATCATTTCCATCATTTTACGCCAGTCGTTTGAAAGATCTATCTCAATTTTCATTTCTCACATTTTGGGTATACCCGCAGTGTAATAGAGCATCACCACAATGCCTAGTAGAATCGATAGACGATCAGTGTTTTTCATATTGCGTAGAGTACAGAGCTGCTGTGCCGATCGTTGCTGTTTTCAATTTTGTTCTCTATAACCAAAAAAATATCAATTTGAAATGAAATCCCCAGTCATTTCATTATGCTGTAAATAACTTTTTCTTTACATTTAGTTGGAGTAAAACTAGACCATTTATTGTCTATGATTTAAGAAAATCAAGGTAGGGCTCTTTTGCGTATAATCATAGCCACTCGACAGAAAGGAAATAAAGTCAAACCAATTTTATCCAAAAGGATTATTACATGTGTCAAAGTTGGTAAAACGGTAACGATCGGCACAGCTCTGTACTCTTCGCAATACGAAAAACACTGATCGTCTATCGATTCCACTAGGCATTGTGGTGATGCTCTATTACACTGCGGATATATCCAAAATGTGAGAAATGAAAATTGAGATAGATTTTTCAAACGGCTGGTGTAAAATGATGGAAATGATTTTTGATATCAAATTTGGGGTCAATATTTAGCTGAGATTCTATATTTTTCATATATGTCAATATTGTTGGACTTTGGGGGCTCTTACTTGGATTTATGGGGGTCAGACTGACTGTTCACTTATCTTTTGTGAGGTGTTTAGTAAAGCTCCATTTGTGCTCATTTGTTGAAGCGAAAGGATCGTTTTACCGTTTTATAATTTAAGTATCAAAGGATCATTCCATTTGCCTTGAAGGCTGGCATATTAGTTTCAATGCCAATAGTATTTCACGATGATTTAGGAACATAACGACCGGTATTGTAATCAAGATAGATACCTATTTTTTTTTATGTCAGTGCTTTCTTTGATTAAGTTTTTGTTTGCATTAACATACAATAAATAAAGTATTGTTTTAATTCTACACATTTCTGAATTAGGAGTTTCATATACTAAACCCGAAACAACACCTAACCTCACAAAATCCCATTCCACAAAATCAAGAAAATCGCCAAGTCCAAATACGTCATAGACTGGAGTTAGCTATGGTCACGAAATCGCTGCCATGGCAGCGCCTGCTCAGTGGCTTTACGTAGTGGGGCATGGACCGGGGTGCGGGAGGTCCCGGGTTCGAATCCGGGGGAAACCGCCCATTTTTAATATGTAAATTTCCGAGGAGAGGTGCTTTAAAGTGATAGGGTTAATGCAATCACAAACAATCTGTATTTAACTATTCCTAAACATGGTGATAGATAGATTAAACTTAACAATATTAATGTAATCGTTTTAAAAGTTCGTCATAACCATGATAACAGAGAAGCTATTTCCCCAAGCAATAAAATTTGCAACTAACACGTTTTGTGAAGCATGTAAATCTTCTACAATCTATTACGTATAATAAACAAACCTTTTTAGTTGATAATATCTAGAGTACTTTTTTGTTTAACAAATGTTCTCATATATATCTGACGCTTTTCGTATTACCCTTACGTGAGTAAAATGACCATGTTATCAAAATATATTTAAATATGTATTTTTTAACAAAAGAAAGATACCCTGTATCTGGCCTAGAGGATTATGTCTAATTAAAATCAGGAAAGTAGGTAAAATACACGAAGCAATTTTCCTGCTTGACACATTTTGAAACAAACAATCTTGAAAACAGGCATTAAATCTGGCGTGAAGGATTATTTCGAAGCAAGATGGTAAAATACACAGGCACATTTTCTGGCCTAGACCAATAAGTCCTGAAAAAGGCCTCGTGTAGTGAGGGCTTTATAAATTGTAATCACAATCTGTCAATATTAAAGGAGTCCATGTTAACCATATCCTTTCAAATGCTTATCGTACTCGACTCTGCAAACAATTGCATTATATATTTACGCGTAGAGCGAAAAGTGAAAAAATGGAAACACATCTGGAAAACCAAACATTATAATTTTTAAAGTTTAATTACATTGCCTATACAGTGTTCAGCTGTTCAAACCAATTTGACAATTTTCATTGAGATTTCAACCTTTTAACAACCTTGTCCGGTGTAATGAAATACAGCGTCCGTGTAGCTGAGTGTCCTAGCTGCTATTCAATTGTGTAGAACGTACTTGTACATGTGCGATCAAAATCATTGATTGAGACTTATTCCGTGTAGTTGAATTATACCCGGACTCCTGGTTATGGGAGACACTCAGACTCATTACATCGGCAAGCCATATTTGGTTGTTTCGTTTTAGTTGATGTGCATAATATTATATTATAAAATCAAAGTGTTCAGCTGTTCAAACCAATTTGACAATTTTCATTCAGATTTTGACATTTCAAAAACCTGGTCCGGTATGCCATATTGGGTAGTTTCGTTTTAGTTTATGTGCATAATATCATATTATAAAATTAGAGCAAAGGGCTTTCAAATAATATACATGTATTTTCATGATAATAATAAAGTAACAAATTTCAAAGTATAGACCTCTGGAAAGGCAGCCGTTCCAGAGGTCTATACTTTGAAATTTGTTTCTAAGCACGCCTGTAATGGTCTTGTGCACTTTTAATTCCAAAGATAGTCACCTGGAATAATGCTGTTAATAATAAAAGTATAACAAAACACAACAGTTACGTATCTTTACATTACACAACATGCAAACTCCAGATACATACCTTTGTTTGAAACGTCAGTTAATCGGGTTGGGCAATTTTTTTTCATTCCGAAAGGTAGGAGATGTCAGTGCCTTAAAAAGCTCTATTGAATAATGATATCATTCAACGCACATTAAAGGGAACTAAACGTATGGGAATGTGCCTTCAAATCATTTGGAACAGTAGATAGAGAAACTTGAAACTGTATATGCCGGATAAGGAGATAACGAGATAAGCAGGTAGGAAAATTGAGAAAGACATCTTAATAAGCTTGGGTTCTGTAGTGATATAACTGCTCCTTCAAGTGATATCGACGTGTTACCTAGTACTTTCTTGTACACTTTTAGAAATGCCTAGTCATTTTTTGACTAGAGTCCCTAGTCAAAATATTTTGACTAGAATCTGGTCAATTTGACTAGACGATCTGGTCATTTCAACTAGTTTCAAATTATTTGACTAGATAATCTGGTCAAGTTGACACAAGTTTTAATACGAATTGCGAAGTAAAACTCAAGATTATTAATGTTACTCAGGTAAAATGTGTTATATAATGCACAAATAAGCCCAATAGAATCATTTGTGCACTAAATATGTGTTATTATGGGCAACCTCTTAGAAAAGTAAGGAAACGCACATATAAATTTAATTTTTGCATGGCTGTTAAATGAATCATTTGGTGGCCAAGTGGGTAAGTAACTGGACTGTTAATCTCGGATCCCGGGTTCGATTCCCGGTCACGGCGAGGTAAGATTTATTGGTAACGAAATATTTCAATAAATTAATTTCTGTAACACCATTTGAAAGTCAATCCTGGAGAAAAGATTAAATTGTATTTTTTTCTTACTCATTTAATTATCTTATTTGACTAGATTACCCTAGTCAAAATGACTAGAGTCTAGTGAGCTCCTATTGCACCCGGCAATCTAGTCAAATTTGACTAGTTTCTAGTCAAAAGTGACTAGGGATTTTTAAGAGTGTACCTGATCAATATACCCATTCCTGAAATATGTACGTCGACTATATTCACTTGCATGGCACTGAATCTGTTTAATCTTAATCGCTTATTCAATTGAAGACAATAGTTTCAGCTGTAAAGATTATTACGTCGAAAGATATCTCTACCTGAGATAAATGATTTAATTTAAGTTCAAATTTCTTTAACTCGTCGAATTAATCTATTACGCTTCTGATGATTTGCTAAGTAAAACTATCTTACTTTGTACGTGATTTGAATACATGAACAGGATCGAAGCTTTTTTAAATTTATTAAAAGGTTTGATTGACGAATTATGTATATAAATGAACAACCAACCAGCTAGCATTTTACCACGGTCTATGATTTGTTGTAGTATTATGATTGGTTTTACCAGCCGGGAGCTTTATTAACAGGATAATGGTGCCTTTACATTCAGGTAGATAGGTATTGAATTCATTTTGAGTGGGGTTAAGGCAAATGGATTTCTGTTCGTCAAATATCATTGATTTTAATGAAACAAAACCAATATCTACAGGGTGTCCAAGAATAAACCTAACAATCTTTGCGTTCAATTTTCATGAATTTAAAGGATAGTCAGAAAGTATGTAAAAATTGCATTTTATAGCCCATGAGTTGAATTTTCAGATACCGTTTGTTTCATTTCAATCAGTAGTATACAACAAAAGTTATGTTTTATCAAACTTTTGGGTGGATTTTTGTCTGTTCCAATTTCATGATAATTGGCCATAAAGTAAGGGTGTTTCTGAATGGAATAAAAATGAGTCACCTTGGAAAACGTATCATATCTGTCTTATTTCAACATCAAATTTGTTCTTTTTTTCAGCATAGATAAAAGAAAGCATGTGCGTAGTAAATAAGTAAATACCGTTACGGTTGAGTGAACAGATCAATGACAATTCTCAATAGAGCTTCATTCAAGGGGAATTTACAAACTCGTAAAATTGGACCAGCAAATTTTACATTCAATTATTTGACAAACCATAACTTTTGTTGTACAATAACCCTAACAGAACCAGATCTCACTAAATCTCACTTTAGAAAATCATGAAAATGCGCTAAGTCCCGATACGTCATAGACGGGGGTTATATGCAGGGACCAAATCGCTGGCCGGGCAGCGTCTCCGCGGTGGCTTGCTACGGGTATGACTCGCTTGGGAAACGGGAGGTCACTGGTTCGAATCCTGGTGAAAACACGCATTTTTCAGCACCCTTCCCTTTTCGAGGAGATAGGCTAGAAATGAGAAAAGTTACACGATCAGTTAGGGTTAATTAAAAATCACATAACCCTAACAGAACCAGATCTCACTAAATCTCACTTTAGAAAATCATGAAAATGCGCTAAGTCCCGATACGTCATAGACGGGGGTTATATGCAGGGACCAAATCGCTGGCCGGGCAGCGTCTCCGCGGTGGCTTGCTACGGGTATGACTCGCTTGGGAAACGGGAGGTCACTGGTTCGAATCCTGGTGAAAACACGCATTTTTCAGCACCCTTCCCTTTTCGAGGAGATAGGCTAGAAATGAGAAAAGTTACACGATCAGTTAGGGTTAGTGATTGAAATGAAACAAACGGTATCTGAAAGTTCAATTAATAGGCTATAAAATGCAATCTTTACATATTTTCGGACTATCCGTTAAACCCATGAAACATGCACGCAAAGATTGTAAGGTTTATTCTGGGACACACTGTACTGTCCTTTAGAATCACATACTATCATATGCATTTCTACTTCTAAAAAATGCGTTAGGAAATACTCATCAATGCTTAGTAAACAATACTCCTCTTTTCTGTAGAATATATCCATGATATGGTGTTACATTTCTCATGGTCTCTACTCTTTGCGCAGGTGAATTATATGTGTCCCGCCGCGGCAAAAGGATGTAGTTGTCGTCTCCTACATGTAGCTCATTGTAGCATATCATATTTACTAGTTGTATACATCAGATATGCTACAATAAGCAACATGTACGAGCCGACAACTGCATCCTTTTGCCGCGGCGGAACACATATGGATTTGATGTCAATGGCTTTGTTTTGTGAGCAACACAAGATTGGAATGTGATACTATCATAAGAAATAAATGAGTATCTTAAAGCTACAAAATACAAATGCTCTCTTGACTGATCTCTGTGACAAATAGAACCGTCCAGTCTAAATCATTCGATAACGGTTTACGTGTCTCACTAGTGCAAATAATGAGCTATTGAATGAAAATAAGAATCAGTAATTGTGACAAAACTATTTGCAATTCAAATGTTTCCTTGGCTAATTGTAATATAACTGTTGCATAAGTGACGGCTTCTATGTCAAATGGTATAGAGGTCAACAAATCAAATTCTGAATGAGTGATAAAACTGTATTTTGCTTTACACGTTATTATTTAGTTAAAAAAGTAACCTTTATATTCTACATAATAAAATCCATTTTGGCTAGTCTAAGAGTAATGTACTAGTAGGACTGCATGGGGTTCAATGTAACTCGATAGGCTACTTTTACGTTATATATAAAGGTTGATATTGTATATTTTTGCTCATGGCCGTACACCTTGAACTTGAAATTCAATTTGAAGCATTTTTCTCTATAGTTATACAACATCAGATATTGGTGTGGTTTTTTTACAAACATCCTTGAAGACTTTATAATAATTCACTGATTTATGTGTAAGTCGAAAATGCTTCTTAACATGATAATAAATAAGTACACTAATATTATTTATAAGTTCATTCGATCTATTGTTGCTTTCACCTGTCGCAATCTCCACAACTACGGATTAATTCCCCATTATTGTAACTCGATGTGCAAATTTTCATGATTTTTTTGACTCCTGTAAACCAGTACATTGATATCGAGTCCATCGACTTTGTCTCATTTTTTTGCATTATATAGCAAATACGCCTATTGATTACAGTAAAGTTGTTGATCTGATTCTTAGTAAAACATTTATTAGTATGATAAAGAATAAGCTTGTAAATAGTGTCCTTATAAAATGAAAGTGAATGTTTCATGTTCCAAAGACAAAATAAAAATATAACTCAATAAAGCTGTGCAAAATATTTAAATTTTATTCTGAAAATATTTTTCAACTGATTACAATAATCAAGAAAAACACAAACAACCAAAAGTCAAATCTTGCTATTTATGGAAATGGAAGCGGGACATTTCACAGAGCGCGTATTTCAAATTGTATACGGGCAATGCTCAAGAACTTTCAAGACAAACTGCCAGTTTTCTTATCTTGTTTATTGCAGACTTATGTACATGATAGAATCAAGACAGTTAGATGTAGCAATTGCCATGAGTGTTATTTGATTCATGTAACACATTTCACGTATTTAAGACAGACATAGACCAATTCAAACTTATCCGCAACACCTTATAGTTCGTAAACTCTATGCATGGACTTCATTCTTACACATCAGAATCAATAAACAATATATGTAACGACTTGTCTAGCAACAAGTGCTCTCGGGGTAGCAATTTCTAAGACACTCTCTATTCAACTCCATATTAGGATGCAGTCAATTTCTTTTTATACGGGAAACGAGTCATAAAGTTGCATGAGGGTCTCTCAAACCGGGGGAGATGTCCCCGGTTGGAAGATATCCCCGGTTGAATAGTTAGAAACATGAATGTGTGCCCGGAAGTGAGCATTTTCAAGCGAACCCCATCGGCAATTGTTAATACCGGAAACTGGAAAATGGTAACAGACTCGTGGGCAAGGAGGCTTGGCGATCCCCAACAGCAAATATTACTAAAAGTGAAGTCTGATCCAATCATTTTGAGAGAGAGATAAAATTTTGTTATACAGATGTGACAGGTTTACAGCCAAGTTACATATTTAAATAATTTGATTTGATATTAATATTTCTTGTCACGTGTTTTATTGCATGCAGTGAGGTAGCTACTGATGTCATACCTGAAATATGTTTTATAGCTCTCTACCGATTTATCAAAAGATACATGAAATTAATTCATTCAGTCTTCTACTGTTTCGCTTAAAATTGTTTAAAAAAGAGAGGGGAAAAACCCACACAATATTAACTGCATTCGAAATACATCACGCATGTTACTTTTCCCTTTCTCAATATTAACCCTTAGTGTAGGCATTTTTAATTTCCTTTTCTTGAAATACATTTATTCTTTGCTCGCTGACTTTAATGCTATAAATTGTAACAGTTGCAATAATTATCAAATTTCTCAAAGTAAAAAACATTGTTGCTCTTGTGTATAATTATTTCTTGCCTTGGTTGAAATATGCTCTCTTTAAGAGTATTGATTTGACAGTCTGCGCATTGACTTCAAAATATAGTAAAGCTTCATTTCTGCTCATTTGTTGAAAAAGGATCGTTTTACCGTTTTATAATTTAAGTATCAAAGGATCACTCCATTTGCCTTGAAGGCTGGCGTATTAGTTTCAACGCCAATAGTATTTG
>JXSR01S036524.1:64709-89031 GCA_000969725.1 Ophiothrix spiculata | reverse complement strand
ATCTAACAGTCTCATCAAAACATGATGTAAATATTACTTCTGTTGAAAGAAGTCTCCTGCGATGAATTATTAAATCTATGTTCAAGATTCTCAATTGCTTTTCTGTTGAATGAATCTAGGTTGCTCGTGATAGTTAGTTGACTAATACTACCGTAGCTTGTACGTGTTTGGAATACATGTATTTTATGATCTTTAGCCTTGTTAAGCGTTTGTTTTTAGGATGTATGTATATGATTTAAAAACAAAATTTCAATAATTAGCCATAAAATATTTTCGTTTCTCCAACTCCGACTAAATCAACTATTGACCGACCTACCAATCTCATTTTCAAACACCTCAACAAATAGAATACGAATTCCCACATATTTCAGTAATGCTAAATGTCCTTGCTTCTGTTTTTAATGGTGCATATGGTAAATAAAGATACACATAAAATGTATTACATTAAATACCCTACCATTCTTATGTCCGCCATTACGGACACGGACAGGAAAATAGTTTTAAGCCTTACATCTACTCGAAGGTTTAATAATGTTTCAAAATAATGTATAGGAACAGATTATGTAAAGTTATCTTCATATTCAAAACATACATAAAGTACATAGAGTGACGCAATTACTTTTAAATAAACATGTATAGGAACCAATTTGAATTAAGATAATGCGAACAGTTCTCTATTGTCAAAGTCACATTTGTTTCATTAAAACAATTTAGTATCTACTATAACTATTAAATTGACCGTGTTATAGATTCCCAAGGTATCATTTAACTTCTACTTCTGTGAAAAGTGTAATTTATCAATTTTAATCTCAATCAATCTACTCTTTGCACGAATGGCGTTAGTATGATACAACTATTATGAAGGTGATGATGATTATAAAGATTATTTTCTTATTTATGTAACTCAATCTTCTTAATTTTCACTCTGTATGCCAGTATATTGACATCGACTCCATCGGCTTTGTCTCAAATTGTTACATAAGATATGAAATATGTCTATGGGTTATACAAAATTGTTGACTTGAGTATTGCAGATTTCCAAGTTAAGTAGAAATACTTTAATAGCAGCGAAAAAACGGGATCAACCTTTAAACAGGCAAGAATGTTTCTTTTCAAATGAATATAAATTGTTAATTTTCCCAAACATTTTTTAAATACAGCTAATTAAGTCTTTGCTAGAAGTCTACTTATAAGTGAACTTATTGAGATTTAGCATGCAAATAATTTCAGGTACTGAACACAAAATAATAATACAGATCGTTTCCCACTTATAGGCATCACCGAATAGTCTGTTCACTTGATATACTTTTAAAAGCTTTAAGCGCTAGATATATTTCGTTATTACTGTAGTCATTTTCATTCACAATTTTTCTCATGGTGTTTGGTTTTTAAGAATGGAGTCACTGTTAATTGTGAATGAGAATTTTCATTCTAAATGTTCACATTATGAAGAACATATAAAATGGAGACCTTTTTTTCACCCCATTGCACATTTTCAAGTGCTTACTGATGGGTAGTATAATGTTATATTGATTCTACGGCATAGATCTATTCATGGTAAGCTTATCTCTTCTTGCATTGATGGATATGATTTACACAATGGTGAAATTGTACGTGGGAAAATGTTCATTCAGACTGAAAGTTTACACATTCTTAAAAACCAATCGCCATGAG
Organism: Ophiothrix spiculata; assembly: GCA_000969725.1. NCBI lineage: Eukaryota > Metazoa > Echinodermata > Ophiuroidea > Amphilepidida > Ophiotrichidae > Ophiothrix > Ophiothrix spiculata. The sequence goes on along the minus strand of JXSR01S036524.1, from coordinate 87,357 downwards.
AAAATTTCTGAATGAAAATGTCTACAAACTACAAAAATTACGAAGTATATCTATCGCTTTATTCTTGCACATCAGAATCAATAAACAATATATGTAACGACTTGTCTAGCAACAAGTACTCTCATGCTAGTCATTACTAGGACACAGGCTATTCAATACCATGAGTATATCTAGATGCAATCTGTTTTTTTTGTACTGACTCCTACGCCTGGAAACATTTCAAAGTTATATAATGTAAAATTTTAAAGCGTGCGATAGACATCGACAAATCGAAAAAAACATTTCATCGATATAATGATGACCAGAATTTGTATGAATAGAACTTGCTCTTTCTTTGTTTAGAGTTGGCTATTACGTTATTAGCTGTACGTGGAAATGCTTCTTCTATATTTTATGTCTTTAACTTGTTTGGAAATTAAAATGTTCGAAATGCAAATTTAGAACTCTTAAGCCACTCAACCGGGTGTACTCTCAAGTTAAGAAATAGATCATTTTCTCTCAAAAATGTTCTGGTAATTTTAAATTATTCACACTATACGATATTATATAATATTGGAAAAAAAAAACACTTTGATTGGATTGATTTGATTTAAGACATTTCCTTTCTTAGATTCTTAATGAACAACATTTGCAAGTAATTTAACTCAATCAATTTGTAAATATCAAGCTAATTTGTTCCAGATGTTCCATTGTGTTTTATATATAAATTGTTTTCTTAACATGTGAAAATATTAAAATTAAATGTTTCTCTTTAACTAAATTGCAAAGTAAGAATTCATTTGTAAGGGGTTGAACTTACAATTCAAACAACGATAACTGGTAAAATAAAATGTTTAGGGACGGCTTCAAAACTCAACCGGCGGTTGTCTGTTGTTTATTCTGGTTAAACCACCCAGAACCACTCAAAACCGGCAGGAACCGCCGGTTGAGTTTTGAAGCGATCCCTTATTATAAATCAACAGAACTCAACCAATTGATGTGAAGATAATGAAACCAAAACTAGGGTGAGCCTGGTCATTGTTTTTTTTTCAACTTGGTCCGACCTTGGCATTCCGCTGATTTGTTGACAATTTAAATGTTTTACACTTGATTCTGTAGTTATACACAATATAACGTACCTGGTCTTTTGGGTGTATATCACATTCATATTGATAGAATAGGCCATTTTCTTTGTCTATGGATGGAAATAATCAGATTGGTTGTGACTGTTTCCTAACTACGTCTTAGTGGTAGTGCGATAAACGCCTTCATACGTATTTACATCTACAAAATATTGACCTTGAACTTTTACGATTGTTCGTAGACAATTCTGTGCACAGTTCAAGTAAAGCTTGACAATTTTTAAAGTATGTTAATGCTTATCTTAACCTTTAGATTATAAAGCTAGCCTTAATAATGTCCAAATCGTACGTGTATTAAGAACAAATATTCATATTTCATGCAGTAAAATGTTTAGAAACAACTTTTATTTGTGTTGCAAAAACTATTACCTTTTACATTTTCCCGCACTTATTAGGGTTATAATTTGATATTTTTGTTAAATATATTTTTTCATCTATATTAAGCCCTATTTGATACCCAATTATCATTCCTTTTAAATGAAAGAGTTTTATTCAAAGCAATTTATATAAATTTGACAAATCATGTAATCAAATTATACTGCTACCTTTATTCTGCTTGTTCCCTTTTTCTCTGTGTGTTTATTTCTAACAAATAATACATTGTGATTTAACAGTGAACCTATTGACTTTAAAAACATAACGCATGAACCGCTCGATTTAAGTTCATTCGCTGAAGTGAACGGATCGTTTTACCATTTTATCATCTAAGCATCCTAGATCATCCTCTATACCTGGAAGGCGGGAGTATTAGTTTCACTACTAGGTAGTATTAAGGTTTTAAAAGGCCATTATTGTAATCTTAGAGGGAAAGTATACCTTTTCATATGAGTACTTAGTTGGATTACTCCTCTTCTTGACATTTACAACGAGGGTACAGTTTACATTACCTTAAATGATAAAATATGTCACATGTTCAAGAATAAGAAGAATTACGCATCATATACTATAAAACAATTATATAAAGATAATAAAAACATAAACCTGTTCAAAGAAGAATTTAATATTAAATTCATTAATGATACAATCATTTATATGGAAGGAAACAGTTTCTAAATTAAAGGTGTTTTATTCGTGTAAAGCGCTGTGATACCTGTTTTTTCATGTAAGAGCGCTATATAAATGCTTGTATTGTATTTTAATTTTTGTATTTGTATCAGAAAGGAGGATCACTCGAACAAAATGGATCAAACCTTCAAATAAAATCGTGTTTAAAGAAACGAATTACGTATTAGTTTGGTAGTAAGCACAAATATAGGTACATAATCTGTAACAAAATCATCACCAAGAACTTTTGCTACTTTAGCTTTCCTGTTTCTCTTAATCCAGTAACAAATTTGAAAATTCGTTTACTCATCGGTTAGGTTTTTTTTCCCTCGAAATCTTCTTGTTCATAATAGTTTACATGGTAAAATCCACTCAATGATGTGAACGAGGACCGCTCGGGTACGATAGTTTAGATCATTTAGAGCATTTAGCTGTACTTTTTCGCGTGGTACTCTAAAGTTCCTGCTTGGTATCCTTACTCATTCAAACCTTGCTTACCCTTAGTGTCTTATAGTATTAGTAGTAGTAGTAATAGTGTAATCCAGTAGATCAAAGCTTGAATTAATATTCATCCAGCTTATTTGTCAGGCATTCTTTGATAACCTTATTACCATTTAGCGGTGTATGAATAGAATAGTTATGAGTAATTTCAACACTTAACTTTCGTTCTCAAGTGTCATAAAGAGTAATCTGGGGATTTTAAAATTATTAAAGGGTCAATCAAGTTGATTAAATGAATAATGTTTAATGAAGTGCTGGTAATGGACATATTGTTTTTGAGGTGCATTATGAAGCTGATTTATTTCTGTGTTTTCCAGTCATTTTTATCATAAATGCAGTGTTTACCATTATTATCAAGAACAGGTGACTTGATCAAGAGGAAAGCGAACCTTTTACTCCAGAAGCATTGTAATACTCTTTTTAGGTGTCTTCACTTTAATTCATTACAACATCAATTTTGATTAATGAATTCTTATTCCGAATAATTGTCAATGAATTTGTATTTAATGTTATCTGTTTATTTCTATTTATTTTATAACATTTGAGGCTGATGTGTAGTTTTAACGATGATTCATTTCTAAATCTACTCTCATTTGGGTATTATTATTTTTTAATTTATTCCTTGCTTCCTAAGTATAAACCTTAAGTTATCTATCTTAAAGGACAGGTACAATATAATATAAGCTTACATTTTAACGGATTCTTGTAATTAATTCCAGATAAACTTTTAAAGGTATAATGGTTGATATACATGGATCTTTCTATATGACAGGTGTTGTAAAGTTAAGATCTATGCACTGTGATTGAAATTGTACATGACAGCGGAAAATGATGACAATGCATCTAAATTAGAAAAGTCCAGACTCAAGGATGTATTATAGCCAACAAAGCTAAAGTGGGTCATTTTATTAAGGAAGATGGATTTAATATTGCATTATTTGATACGTATTTGATAAAAGGATGGAGAGATTGAGATTTATCATATCATATCGTTTTGATCAAGTTCGAGTTTTACCTATTGCAAATGACTAAAATATGATTTTTGAATATTTAGTTTTCAGTTTTTAAAAGGCTGATACAAAATACTTAAAACTGATAGCAACAAGAAATTGAAATGTTGATTAAACTTCTCAATATCAGTACGTTTTGCTCTTAACCTAATCTGGTACTTAAAAGGCAATGTCGATTAATATTATCGTCCTGTACTGCACTTGTTGTGAAGCTTAATGTATTGTACTGTGATACAAATTTTACACGACAGCGGTAAATGATGACAATCTATCTACATTAGAATGCCCCAGACTCAAGGTTGTATTGAAGTCTGATGAGCTATAAAGAGTTTAACATTTTTTGTAAGAAGATGGATTGAATATTTTATTATCTGATACGTACTTTATCAAATGATTTTAAGGTGGAGGAGAAGAGGGTGCTCATTTTTATATTTTACGTTCTCATTAATTTACGCAGCATTTACTTGCAGGTAGATGTGAGCGTCATTCTGCAATTTCAGATACGTTTCAGTATTTATTTACTCAAATATAAACTTTCTTGTCTCATTGTCGTTTATCGTTTAAATCAAGATAAGTTTTAAATATTGATAATAAACAAATTAGTGTGAATACATGTAGTTTATATATACAATGTTTATTACATTTGAAGCAGCAATGTATCGTTCAATTAAAAATCTTTTAAATTATACATAAAAAATAATACATAATAAGTAAATCAGAATATACATAGTAACCACTGTAGTCATCTAAAATATTATACAACATTTTTGGTAACATTTGTGACCCGTCATTTCGAAAGGTATCTTAAGGTCGGCATAGTAAATAACGAGATACGGGCCACTGAAGCTGAGCATAGTAAAAAATCACGTCCAAGGTCAAATTTCTAATTTTATCAGAAACGTTACTTTTGAAGTGTACTCTATCATATTAAGCAAGTTCCAACATCCACAACATAAGAAAAATATGTTAAAAACCAAGATGAGAATCCTCTCTCCATTCAAGTTTAACTCATAACAAAAACTTCAAACTCGATTTTCTCAGAACGATAGTTTTCCGAATCAGCCCGATGCCTTTTGCCAATCTGGATGTAACTTTGTAACTGAACATCCAATAACCAAAAGTTGTCGTTTTAAAGCTTAAAGTTTCAGCTTTCAGATGAGACCAAAAAATCCATTTTGATTTTGGAACCCTTAAGATACCTTTCGATATGACGGGTCACATTTACGGGGATTATAATTGAGTTTTTAAAATGTAAATGTAAAACTTCTCTGTATGCGACCGCAGTATACTGGTTGAGTCTGCATATACAGCTTGCAGTCTTGAATTTTTGCACCATCATAAAGTTTCACATTTTGGTGCCTATGAGCATGATTTTTAACACCACCATTCACGTTTTTGTTTTGCTGTTTAAGCGCCATTAAGTCTACCACTTGTCTAGCCTCTGTTGACAGGACAGTTATGAATAATTCCACCACTTGTGTCTACTTTATAGTGTTCTAAAGAGTAATCTGAGACAACTTTTGTGGATCAAGTTAAAATGTAATTTCCCTAAGCAATAAAATATGCATAAATAAGTCTTTTTATGTTCACAGCTACGGCATCTTAATTCCTAAGGTATATACACAGTCGTGTTTGGTTGATTATATAACACTAAATACTTTACCTAAACATTTGTTATATGTAGCCAAAATCATATTTTTTCTGCAATATTTCATAAATGGAAGATCGGAGATGGAGGAAGCACAAACGTAGTTGTTTTTGACTTTAAAATATCTTAATTAGTTTGATGTTGCTATTGCATATAGTAGGCGCCAATTACAACGCAAATATGCTAATTAAGTACCTAATTTGCATAATATACGTAACGTTTGGTTTAAATAGCATTTTTTTTAGAATCCGTGTTCCCTACGATATTTGGTGAGTGAACGGGCTTGCAGTTGAACTAATGCAGGCACCAACCTTAGCGAAAAATATGCTAAGTAAGTACCTTGTTTGCATTATCTAAAACAATGTGGTTGAAATGGCAGAGTTTAGAATCTGATTAATGAGTTAATGAGGCTGGGCTGAACTTGCCAATAGTGATTAAGGCGCAAAAGATGCTAATTAAGAACCCGGGTTAAGAACCTTATTGGCATAAATTAAGACGGGTTTGATTATGGTAAATAAGGTGATTGTAAAACAGGCCAGATTAGTTGCTCATAACCTATCTTGCAATTTAGTCTTAAGTGCACCGATTTGTTTGTTTATCCCTTTGCACGAAATTGTATCTCAATCCTCGACAAAGAATGATGAATTAAAAATGCCGTTTAATCTTTTTTGATTCAGATAAACATTTAGTACATGTTGTGTGTAAGAATAATCTTTCAAGAACAATGGAAGTGTGGGGACGTCCTATCCAGAACCAGAGTTCAAATATGAAATGCACTTAACATATTATTTTAATGGAATAAGAGACGCTTAACTTTTTAAGCCATTATCATACTATTTTGTATATACTGTACTGTATCACCAAAACTATATATATTAACATTTCAATAATATTCAAACTCCTTTACCTGCCTTTTCAAGTGAGGTTAATATAGTGTTATTTGATTTGTTGGTGCAGAGGACTTTTAAATAACCTATATATCCCAGCATAACGGTAAAATTTTACTTAGCATGCAAACCAATCAGGCAGGCGTGTCTCTGAGACATACCTATGTTCTAGATTCATTTAAAAATGTCAGTTAATCCGGTTAGACTAAATACATTTATTCCAAGAATATGGTTTTTAAGTGCCTTTAGAGAGGTCTATTGGATTATGAAATCATTTAACTAGGGGATATAAATATATGGAAAATGTGCTGCCTTTGAATGATATAGAGCAGAAGAGAGAGAGAAACTTGAAACTGTTACAGTACTAGATAAGGAGATAATGAGCTATTAAAAAACAGGAAGGAAATTTGAGAAAAACGTCTTTATGAGCTTTGGCGCTGCAGTGATATAACTACTATTTAATTGAATATGAGACGCTTAACATTTTAAGCCATTATCATACTGTTTTGTATATACTTTACTGTATCATCAAAACTATATGATATATATTAACATTTCAATAATGTTCAAATTCCTTTATCAGCCTATTTACGTGAGGTTAATATCGTTTTATTTGATTTGTTGGAGCAAAGGACATTGAAATAATCTATATATCCCAACACAACAGTAAAATTTTACTTAGCATGCAAACCAATCAGGCAGGCGTATCTTTGAGACATACCTATGTTCTAGATTCATTTCAAACATGTCAGTTAATCGGGTTAGACTAAATACATTTATTCCAAAAGCAGGATTTTAAGTGCCTTTAAAGAGGTCTATTGGATTATGAAATCATTAAACGAACACATTTAGGGGATATAAATATGTGAAAAATGTGCTACCTTTGAATGATATAGAACAGAAGAGAGGGAAACTTGAAACTGTAATGCTAGATAAGGAGATAAGGAGCTATTAAAAAGCAGGAAGGAAACATTGAGAAAAACGTCTTTATATGCTTAGCCTCAGCAGTGATATAACTACTCCTTCGAGTAATATCGAATGTTTACCAAGTACTTTCTTGTACCCAATCAATACATGCATTCTTGAATTATACATTAACTATGTTTACCGACTTGGCGCTGTATTTTCTTTATTTGAAACACTTATTCCGTGTTAAGGCATTCAGTTTTGCAGCAATTATTACGTCGGAAAAATTTTCTTTTATGTTAAAATTTCGTCACGTTACTGCTTCTCTGTTAAATAGATTGATGTTAAATGTCCTGGTGGATTTAAAATAATTATAAAAATACCTTAGTTTTTCGTGATCTGATTTGTGCTTTACGATGCATACAGAGTCCGGCGATTTCTTTCCTTGCAACATTGTTCTAAATATACCGGTTCGCACTTTAAACACATGCTTATCTTCTAAATACAATTAAAACAAATGAAACGTCAGTTCTATTGTGTTGGACAAAATGAATTTATTCCGTTTCGTAGCAGTTTAAAGTGTCTTAAAAAGGTCGATTGAATTACTAGTATGAGATCATTCGGCGCGCACATTAAAGGGAAATAAGCGCGAGAGAAATTTGCCATTTAATTATATCACTAAGACAGAAACTTTAAACTGTAATGATAAATAAAGATATTTTAAGTTTGGGAATGGAGAAAGACATATACTTACTTATTTTCTGTCTTAAGACTTCTTATCCATTTGCAGACATTCAACAGTCTCATCAAAACAGGTTGTAAATATTATTTCTGTTGGAAGAAGTCTCCTTCGATGAATTATTAAATCTATGTTCAATATTTTCAATTGCTTTTCTGTTGAATGAATCTAGGTTGCTCATGATATTTTATAACTAATACTACCGTAGCTTGTACGTGTTTGGAATACATGTATATTCTGATTTATAGCCTTGTTAAGCGTTTGTTTTTAGGATGTATGTATATATGATTTAAAAACAAAATTTATATGATTAGCCATAAATTTTTTTCGTTTCATCAACTCCGACTTAACAAACTCTTGACCGACCTGCCAACCTCATTTTAACCTCAACGAATAGAATACGAATTTCCATATATTTCAGTAATGCTAAATGTCCTTGCTTCTTATTTTAATGGTGCATATGGTAAATAAAGATACACATAAAAATTATTACATTTTAATGAAAGCATTGACAGACAAACCCTACCATTCTTATGTCCGCCATTAGGGACAGGGACAGGAAAACAGTTTTAAGCCTTACATCTACTCGAAGGTTTATTAATGTATTTAAATAATGTATAGGAACAAAATATGTAAAATTATTCTATCCTCATATTTATTCAAAACATACATAGAGTACATATAGTAACGCATTAACGTTTAAATAAATATATATATAGGAACCATTTTGAATTAAGATAATGCCAACAGTTCTCTATTGTCAAAGTCGCATTTCAGTATCTACTATATTACAGATCCTCAAGGTATCATTTAACTTCTACTTCTGTGAAAACTGCAATTTATTATTTTTAATCACAACACTTTGCACGAATGACGTAAGTATGATACAACTATTATGGTGATGATAATGATGATTATTATGATTATTTTCTTATTGATGTAACTCAATCTTCCTAATTTTCACTCTGTATGCCAGTACATTGACATCAAATCCATCGGCTTTGTCTAAAATTGTTACATAAGATATGAAATATGCCTATGGGTTATACAAAATTGTTGACTTGAGTATTGCAGATTTTCCAAGTAGAAATACAGCGTAATAACAGGATTAACCTTTAAAGAGGCAAGAGTTTAAATATTTCTGTTCAAATGAATAACTATGGTTAATTTTCCCATTTTTTTTAAATACATCTAATGAAGTCTGAGTCTATAAGTCTATAGGTGAATTTATTGAGACTTAGCATACAATTTCAGGTTCTGAACACAAAATAAGAATATAGATCCTTTCAAACTTACAGGCATCACCTAATATTCTGTTCACTTGGTACTTAAAGGGGCATTGGACAAAATGGCGATATTTTATTTGTGGATGATTTACACTTCACATGTTAGAAAATAACAGTCAATTACCAGCTATCGGGGAAATTTTTATCAAAACCTTCAGAAAAGTCAAACATTTGAATTATGCATTGTTTATTGATCTTGAGTATGAGGTTATTCAAAAATTTGTTTGTAAAACATTCATTACACATCTTAAATATTTTTATTTATAGGTTTTGAATTTGACAATGAAACTTTGCATGCTGTCATTATTACCGCTAATACTTCAAATGATGCAAAAATCTCGAAATGCTTGGGGGAAATTTTGGTGATGATGTTGAACTTGTCCAATGCCTCTTTAATACTTAAGCTTTATTCTTGCACATCAGAATCAATAAACAATATATGTAACGACTTGTCTAGCAACAAGTACTTTCATGCTAGTCATTTCTAGGACACAGGCTATTCAATACCATGAGTATATCTAAATGCAATCTGTTTCTTTTGTACTGACTCCTACGCAAGGAAACATCTCAAAGTTACATAATGTAACAATTAAACCGTGCGATAGACACATAACGATCGAAAAACCATTTCATCGATATAATGGTGAACCAGAATTTGTATGAATAGAACTTGCTATTTCTTTGTATGGAGTTGGCTATTACGTTTATTTATTTTTAGGATTTGAGTTTAGATCAAAATAAACCAAGCAAAAGTCACGTGTAAGTAAGAGTGAAAGTTGTACGTGGAAATGCTTCTTCTATATTTTATGTCTTTAACTTATTTGGAAATTATAATGTTCGAATGCAAATTTAGAACTCTTCAGCCACTCAACCGGGTGTATGCTCAAGTTAAGAAATAGATCATTTTCTCTCAAAAATTTTTCCCGTAATTTTAAATTATTAACACTATACGATATTATATAATATTGGAAAAAACAACTTTGATTTGATTGATTTAATTTAAGACATTTCCTTTCTTAGATTCTTAATGAACAACATTTGCAAGTAATTTAACTCAATCAATTTGTAAATATCAAGCTAATTTGTTCCAGATGTTCCATTTTGTTTTATATATAAATTGTTTTCTTAACATGTGAAAATAGTAAAATTAAATGTTTCTCTTTAACTAAATTGCAAAGTAAGAATTCATTTGTAAGGGGTTGAATTTACAATTCAAACAACGCTAACTGGTAAAATAAAATGTTTAGGGACGGCTTCAAAACTCAACCGGCGGTTGTCTGTTGTTTATTCTGGTTAAACCACCCAGAACCACTCAGAACCGGCAGGTAACCTCCAGTTGAGTTTTGAAGCGACCCCTTATTATAGATCAACAGAACTCAACCAATTGATGTGAAGATAATGAAGCCAAAACTAGGGTGAGCCTGGCCATTGTTTTTTTTTTCAACTCGGTCCGACCTGGGCATTCAGCTGATTGGTTGACAATTTAAATGTTTTACACTTGATTCTATAGTTATACACAATATAACCTACCTGGTCTTTTGGGTGTATATCACATTCATATTGATAGAATAGGCCATTTTCTTTGTCTATGGATGGAAATTATTAGATTGGTTTTGACTGTTTCCTAACTACGTCTTAGTGAAAGAGCGATAAACGCCTTTATACATATTTACATCTACAAAATATTGACCTTGAACTTTTACGATTTTCGTAGTAAATTCTGTACACAGTTCAAGTAAAGCTTAACAATTTGTAAAGTAAGTTAATGCTTAGCTTAACCTTTATATTATAAAGCTAGCCTTAATGTCCATATCGTACATGTATTCAGAACACATATTCATATTTCATGCAGTAAAATGTTTAGAAACGATTTTTATTTGTGTTGCAAAAACTATTACCTTTAACATTTTTATTTTTTTTCATCAATATTAAGTAAGCCCTATTTGATACCCAATTATTATTCCTTTTAAATGAAAGAGTTTAATTTGCAGTGTTTTATTCAAAGCAATTTATATAAATTTGACAAATCATGTAATCAAATTATACTGCTACCTTTATTCTGTTTGCTCCCTTTTCCTCCCAGTGTTTATATCTAACAAATAATACATTTAGATATAACAGTGAACCTTTTGTTCTTAAAAACATAACGCATGAACCGCTCGATTTAAGTTCATTCGCTGAAGTGAAAGGATCGTTTTACCATTTTATCATCTAAGCATCCTAGATCATCCTCTATACCTGGAAGGCTGGAGTATTGGTTTCACTACTAGGTAGTATTTAGGTTTTAAAAGGCCATTATAGTAATCTTAGAGGGAAAGTATACCTTTTCATATAAGTACTTAGTTGGATTACTCCTCTTCTTGACATTTACAAAGAGGGTACAATTTACATTACCTTAAATGATAAAATATGTCACATGTTCAAGAATAATAAGAATTGCGCATCGTATGCTAGAAAAATATATAAAGATAATTAAAAAAATTACAAACAACCTGTTAATGATACAATTATTTATATGGAAGGAAATAGTTTCTAAATTAAAGGTCGTATAATTTCTGGTTTGTTTCTTTTTATTCTTGTAAAGCGATGTGATACCTGTTTTTTCTTGTAAGAGCGCTATATAAATGCCTGCATTGTATTTCGGGTTTCTTGTATTTGTATCAGAAAGGAAAATCACTCGAACAAGATGGATCAAACCTTCAAATAAAATCGTGTTTAAAGAAACGAATTACTTATTAGTTGGGTAGTAAGCTCAAATATAGGTACACAATCTGTAACAGAATATTCACCAAGAACTTTTGCTAGTTTAGCTTTTCTGTTTCTCTTAACTCAGTAACAAATTTGAAAATTCGTTTACTCATCGGTTAGGTTTTTTCTCCTCGCAATCTTCTTGTTCATAATAGTTTACATGGTAAAATCCATTCCATAATGTGAACGAGGTCTACGATAGTTTAGAATATTTAGAGCATTTAGGTGTACTTTTCGCGTGGTATTCTAAATTTCCTGCTTGGTATCCATACTCATTCAAACCTTGGTTACCCCTTGTGTCTTTAAATACAAGATATGTATAAGTAGTAGTATAATCCAGTAGATCAAAGCTTGAATTAATATTCATCCAGCTTGTTTGTCAAGCATTCTTTGATAACCTTATTACCATTTAACCGTGTATGAATAGAATAGTTATGAGTAATTTCAACACTTAACTTTCGCTCTCAAGTGTCTTAAGAGTAATCTGGGGATTTTGAAATTATTAAAGGGTCAATCAAGTTGATTCAATGAATAATGTTTAATGAAGTGCTGGTAATGGACATTCTACTTGATTTATATTGTTTTATGAGGTGCATTATGAAGCTGGTTTAATTATGTGGTTCCTGTTATTTTGATCATAAATACAATTTTTACCATTATTAAAAAGAACAGGTGACTTGATCGAGAAGAAAGAGAACCTTTTACTCTAGATTGATTTCATCATATTACAATAATTCATTACAAATATCAATTTTGATTTATAAATTCTTATTTCGAGTAATTGTCAATGAATTTGTATTTAATGTTACCTATTTATTTCTATTCATTTTATAATACCTGAACCTAGTGTATAGTTTAAATGGTGATTAATTTCTATATCTGCTATCATTTGGGTTTAGTTTTTGTGTTTAAATTTCCTTGCTACAGGCTGTCAAAATTTTAATATTTAGTTATCGATTTTAAAGGACAGATACAAAATAGCTTACAAAAAGCTTACACCAACAGGAAAATGAAATGTTGATGCCACTCAATTTTATTCACGCTTGGCTTTTAACGGAACCTCGTAATTAATTCCAGATAAACTTTTAAAGGTATAATGGTTGATATACATGGATCTTTCTAGACTGCAGGTGTTGTAAAGTTTAGATCTACATTGTGATTTAAATTGTACATGACAGCGGAAAATGATGACAATGCATCTAAATTAGAAAAGTCCAGACTCAAGGATGTATTATAGCCAACAAAACTAAAGTGGGTCATTTTATTAAAGAAGATGGATTTAATATTGTATTAGTTGGTACGTATTTGATAAAAGGATGGAGAGATTGAGATTTATATCATATCATATCGTTTTTAATAAGTTTGAGTTTTACCTATTACAAATGACTAAAATATGAATTTTTAATATTTATTTTTCAATTTTGAACTGATTTTACAACTGAAAGCAACAAGAAATTGAAATGTTGATTAACCTTCTCAATATCATTACGGTTTGCTGTTAACTGAATCGGGTACTTAATCCACATTCAAGTATTGAAAGGCAATGTCGATGAATATCATCGTCCTGTACCGCACTGGTTGTGAATCTCAATGTACTGTGATACAAATTGTACACGACAGCGGTAAATGATAACAATCTATCTACATTAGAATGCCCCAGATTCAAGGTTGTATTGAAGTCTGATGAGCTATAAAGAGGTTAACAATTTTTGTAAGAAGATGGATTGAATGTTTTATAATTTGATACGTATTTGATTAAATTACTGAGAGATGGAGGAAAAGAGGGTGCTCATTTTTATATTTTACGTGCTCATTAATTTACACAGAATTTCCTTGCAGGTAGCTGTAAGCGTCATTATGCAATTTCAGATACGTTTCAGTATGTTTTACTCAAATATAAACTTTCTTGTCTCGTTGTCGTTTATCGTTTAAATCAAGATAGAATTTTAACCATTGATAATAATCAAATTAGTGTAAATAAATGTTTGTTGCATTTGAAGTAGCAATGTATCGTTCAATGAAAAACCTTCTTTATCTTCTAAATTACAATAAAAAATAATACATAGTAATAAGTGTGAATAAATGTTTGTTGCATTTGAAGTAGCAATGTATCGTTCAATGAAAAACCTTCTTTATCTTCTAAATTACAATAAAAAATAATACATAGTAACTACTGTACAGTAGTCATTTACATTATTATACAAAATGTTTGGTAACATTTACGAGGGTTATAATTGAGTTTTCGAAATGTAAAACCCCAGATCCTTCTTATATTTGATCCCTTTGTTACTTGTGTGTTTGGTGTATGTATGCAACCACAGCAAGCTAGTTGAGTTTGCATATATACAGCTTGTGGTCTTGAATTTTTGCATCATCATAAAGTTTCACATTTTGGTGCCTATGAGCATGATTTTTAATACCACCATTCACGTTTTTGTTATGCTGTTTAAGCGCCATTAAGTCTATCACTTGTCTAGCCTCTGTTGACAGGACAGTTATGAATAATTCCACCACTTGTGTCTACTTTAAAGTGTTTCAATGAGTAATCTGAGACAACCTTTCTGGTTCAAGTTAAAATGTGATTTCCCTAAGTAATAAAATATGCATAAATAAGTCTTTTTATGTTCACAGCTACGGCATCTTAATTCCTAAGGTATATACACAGTCGTGTTTAGTTGATTATATAACACTACATACTTTACCTAGACTTGTGTCATATATAGCCAAATTCCTATTTTTTCTGCAATATTTCATAAATGGAAGATCGAAGATGGAGGAAAGACGAACGTAGTTGTTTTTGTCTTTAAAATACTTTAATTAGTTTGACGTTGCTATTGTATATAGTAGGCGTCAATTTTAACGCAGAAATGCTAATTAAGTACCTAATTTGCATAATATACGTAACATTTGGTTTAAATAGCATTTTTCACAATCAGTGTACTCTAGGATATTTGGTGCAGTTAAACTAATGCAGGCACCAACTTAAGCGAAAAATATAAGTAAGTAGCTAGTTTGCATAATTTAAAACAATGTGGTTTAAATGGTAGAGTTTAGAATCTAATTTATGATGTGTGAATGAGGCTGGGGCTGAACTTACGCCAATAGCTATTAAGGCGCAAAAGATGCCAATTAAGTACCTCATTGGCATAATTACGACGGGTTTGATTATGGTGAATAAGGTGGTTGTAAAACAGGCCAGATTAGTTGCTCATGACCTATCTTGCAATTAAGTCTTAAGTGCATAAATTTATTTGTTCATACCTTCGCACAAAATTGTCGTCTAAGCTTATGGGATTAAAATCAACATTTAGTAAATGTGGTGTGTGAGAATAACCTTTCCACAACAATGGAAGTGTGGTGACGTTCTATGCGGAACCAGAATTCAAATACAAAATGTACTTAACATATTTTAATTGAATGAGAGACGTTTAACATTTTAAGCCATTATCATACTGTTTTATATATACTGTACTGTACTGTATCACCAAAACTATATTATATTAAAATTTCAATAATGTTCAAACTCCTTTACCTGCCTGTTCAATTGAGGTTAATATCGTTTTATTTGATTTGTTGGTGAAGAGGACTTTTAAATAACCTATATATATTCCAAGATATCGGAAAATTTTTTCTTAGCATGCAAACCAATCAGGCAGGCGTATCTTTGAGACATACCTATGTTCTAGATTCATTTCAAACATGTCAGTTAATCGGGTTAGACTAAATACATTTATTCCAAAAGCAGGATTTTAAGTGCCTTTAGAGAGGTCTATTGGATTATGAAATCATTAAACGAACACATTTAGGGGATATAAATATGTGGAAATTGTGCTGCTTTTGAATGATATAGAACAGAAGAGAGGGAAACTTGAAACTGTAATGCTAGATAAGGGGATAATGAGCTATTAAAAAGCAGGAAGGAAAATTGAGAAAAAACGTCTTTATATGCTTAGCCTCAGCAGTGATATAACTACTCCTTCGAGTAATATCGAATTTTTACCAAGTACTTTCTTGTACCCAATCAATACACGCATTCTTGAATTATACATTAACTATGTTTACCGACTTGGCGCTGTATTTTCTTTATTTGAAACGCTTATCCATGTTAAGGCATTCAGTTAGTTCGAGCGATGCATGTGTTTTGCAGCAATTATTACGTCGGAAAATTGTTCAAATTTCGTCAACGTTACTACTTCTCTGTTAAATAGATTGATGTTAAAGGTCCTGGTGGATTTAAAATAACAATAAAACTACCTTAGTGTTTTGTGATCAGATTTCTGCTTTATGCGGTGCATTCAGAGTCCGGCGATTCGTTCCTCGCAACATGGTTGTTCTATGTATACCAGTACGCAGTCTGTATATTTTAGTGCGCACTACTAATAGCACATGTAAATGCTGCGTATCGATTAATGTGGAACGAAGTTGTAGTGATAAAATTGCTGGACTCATAACGCATCATTATATTCTAGTCTTATTTTTTTAAAGGAAATACATGGTGTTTTGAAGCAAAAAAATGTCGTGTCATATACTGGTACTCAACTGTATTTGAACAGTAATAATAGATCAGACAATTCTATTTACCAAAATATATACTGAGTGAAACAACAAATTCCCTTGCCTTAATAACATCATTGTGTCCTGGCAATGGTATAGAAATATTGGCATAATATCCCGCTGTCTTGTAAACGTTTGGACAAAAACACAGTTTTACATTTTTGGCACATTTTGCAAAATTTACACTATTTGGTAAAACGACACACATCACCATTATGTTTAGCAAGCTATTTTGGAACTAAATTTGTTAGCATAATTTGATTTAGACAAGAGGTTGTATCCCAGGTGTTCAATAAAAACACAAATATTTATTTTCAATGTATCTTAAAATTAGTATTTTCCTCTTTCAAATGATACCACATTTATCCCAAGATTATTATATATTAAGATAAGTATAAGCGCAATTCTTATCTATATATACCCTTCCCTAGTTGTCCCTTTTATCATACTCATCTCTTGACATTTTTGGCTTTAAAAACGATTGACTTATCATTTCCTAACTACTTAACTAATTTCTCATTAGTAAAGATGAATATATTGACTTCGTTTTAAGATCAAAATGAGCATTCCAAATATTTAAACATTTACGTTTAAACTGATGGATGTGACGCTCCACCATTTAAGTTATTCCAGCATATGGCACAAGACCATTACACATCAAATATTGATAAACATCATATCAATTTGACTTGAAGCAAGTGCTCTCGTGCAAATATAACATAGTATAACATCACATATTGACTATGACTTTTAGTAAATTTATTCCAAGTAATTTATTCCAATTAAGTAGTTTCATCAATTCCAATGCATTTTTTAAAAACATAGTGTTAATTATCCCATGGTATCCAAGTGCATTAGCTTTAACGTAGGTTAATCAGGATGAACAAAAAATTATTAATCAGATTTGTTCAAAGTATACATTATATTAAATGTGTTGAAATGTTCTTTCATTGGATCATTTGGAAGAGTACACTGAGAAACCTGAACCTGTAATGTTAGGTAAGGAGATAACAAGACAAGCAGTTTGGAAAAATGAGATCTTGTGACATCTTGTGCTCTGTAGCGATATAACTGCTCCTTCAAATGATTTGGACAAGTTACCAAGTACTTTCTTATACTCGATCAATATACGTATTTCTGAATTATACATTGACTATACTCACTTTCTTGGCACTGGAATTTTCATCTGAATTAAAACGCTTATCTATATGGAGACAGTAAATAGATTGAGTAATGCTATTCTCAGTAAAGAAGACTGAAGTTGACGGATCTCCTCCCCATATAAATTATTTCATTTCTGTTAATTTTTTTCAACGTGGTTACTTCTCCGTTATGTGAATCTATTTATGAGAAGAAGCTC
Organism: Ophiothrix spiculata; assembly: GCA_000969725.1. NCBI lineage: Eukaryota > Metazoa > Echinodermata > Ophiuroidea > Amphilepidida > Ophiotrichidae > Ophiothrix > Ophiothrix spiculata. The sequence continues at coordinate 69,553 of JXSR01S036524.1, read as the reverse complement.
CTGTTAACTAAAACTACTTTCTACTTTAGATTGCACGTGTTTAGAATGCTTATTATTGCCGACGAATAAAATTACGTTTAACTCAAAACCTTTTAAAATCGAATAAATCAAAACTGCACGGTCTATATGGTCGCATAACTGATAATGAAATCATATTAAAACTTTTGCTAATAACTAAAGCCATTGAAAATTAAAGCAATCAAGGTGAAGTCGACTTTATATATTCCTCAAGAACATTTTTAGTGAAAAAGCAGTATAGTTAAACAAATCCTTTCAGATCAGCTATAGGTTGTTTACGTGTGTGTGGGCTTTGTATTTACGCATCAAAATCAATCAAATAAAAACAAAAACAAAAACAAACAATTTATATAGCAAATTGTCTAGCAGAAATGTTTCTTTTGTTGGTCATTTCAATGACACAGCTATTCAGTTTCAAGACTGTTCAGATGCAGTCTGTTTCTTTACCCTGCCTGCCAGATTTTTGCAGGGTTTTGTGTTTGACAAATTTCTTTCTTCTTTCTGGCAACACTTTATTGTCCAATTCTAAGCTTGAAGAATCAAAGTGTGGAAAAACTTGGATCCTGAGTATAATAATGATACAATTGGATGATTTTCGTTCCATATTTATTAGTCTCGCTATGAGTTTTAAGATATTGGGCTCGACTGCGTTTCCCCCAATAATTTTTCTCAATAACTCATAACTTGACCAATAAATATGGGCTCAATCTATCCAATTTCGTGGTTAAACGCATCAGGGTCATCTCCCATTTTTGTCAATTGACATTGAAGGGATAGTAGTTTCATATATATCTGTAATGTTGTTTGTAAAAAGGTTTCCCTGTTTAAAAAACATCACGATTTTTACAGTGATGTTATATATACATCAACGTATTTGGTGATATAAGATTGATTTGAAAGCATTTGTAATATTTGACGCTGTACGGTCTGACTTATTTAAATAGACCTACTTCCTGAGTTCTTTGCTCACGACGTTTCCTGGTTGTTGTTTTTTACATCAAATGGTTTCGTTTTTATAAATCACTTAGTATAAAATTATTTTTGCAAATAAAATACAAGCAATAGAATAAACTCGTCTTAAAATAAAATGTGCTATGTTTTAATGTACAGACAATGATAATTAATTTTGAAATTTGAAGGCATCGATTGATTTCCAGACAAGTCAACTGACGCAGTTTATTCTGTACTGTATATTATTTACCATATTTAAGGCGCCACCTTGACACTCTAATATTTGCAAAACAGGCATATTAAGCAACAAGATTTGTCTATATTTTCATCACTTTCTTTAGATGTTTTGATCGAATGTTCGGGTGAGAAAGAAAACTAGAAAATCAACTAGAATAAAGAAAAAAATAATTTCCCGTTTCTGTCACTTTGATGTAAAATCTTACCAAACCATATAAATGGAATCGTATAATCGTATAGAGTCTGAATAATATAGGTGGACTAAATTTCTGTTTAGGCAGAGAATAAGTAGTTGCCAGATATTGCTAAACAAGATTTTTGGACGCGTGAGGTCCCGGTGTGAAAGTAATCTTAGTCCCCCTGAAATGATAGTCCGCCTTCCATAGACCATAACGGAGTAAAGCGTGAAACTAATGTTGCGTGAAAGTTGTTAGCCTGTATTTTACTGTACAACCCGAAAAATAAGAACGGGGGACTTACACCGGTGTTAAAGTAATCTCAATCCCCCTGGACTAAGTCCGCCTTCCAGAGACCATAATGGAATAAAGCGTGAAACTAATGTTACGTGAAAGTCGTAAGTCAATACTTTACTTACACCCCAGACAATAAGAAGGATGAGTAGCATTCCTACTATAACGCGTTAGAGTCCTGTTAAAACACGATGTTCTTCCTTTAGTTTATAGAGAGTTGTAGCCTGACTTTGTTGTACTACCCAACATCCTTGCTCTACTTTACATTCTACACGCGTAACAGTCAGAGAAATGTAAACTTACTTGATGAATTTGAAATGTTATTTCATAAGAAACAATTGATAAACAAAGAAAATTATATCACGTAAGGTACTCTTATGGTCCCAGTCATGCCATAATAACACGACTTTGTCAAAATATCTGTAGCTTAAGCGTAACCCGTACCGTTTACTTTATTTGAAAAATGTTCAAATGGCAAGTCTTAATAACAACTTTTCTCACAACAAGCTTGACGAATTTGAGATTTTAATTCACAAAGAAACAAGTTATAAAAAAAGCCCAAAAAATTATATAATCTCAGTCATGTCAAAATTACACGGCTTTGGAAAGATAACTTTTAGCTTTAGCGTAACCCATACTGCTTACTTTTATATGTAGATCTTTAAAAGACGTTTATGAAGGTTGTCATTCATCTAGGTACTACCTGGTAGTGAACAAAAATAGTCCAGATGAATAAATTTATTACTTTCTCAGTTTATTATCTTCAAAGGACAAGTCTCAAGTACAATAATTTTCCTTGTAAGTTACTTAATGAATTCGAGTTTTAATTCACGAAGAAACAAGTGATGTAAAAAAGCATTAAAAAGTTTGCCACATACGATACTGATATGATATCAGTCATGTCAAGTTAACACGCCTTTATCAAAATATCTTTAGCTATAGCATAACCTGTTCTGTTTACTTTTATTTGAAGATGTTCAAATGGCATGTCTCAAGTGCAACTTCCCTCTCAACCCACACAATTGCAAAGTTAATGCACTAGGGCATTTGAAACGAGGTCGACATTTTCTGATTGACTCTTGATAGGAATCTTTGCGATTCCGTTTCGAACTTGGGTTTCATTATGTCTTTGCTCATAATTTTAATTGATAATAGATAATACTAAACTGATTTTAGTTAACTGTAATTGAAAATTGAATTGTATTTTTATCTGTCATCAGTGTCAAATATACGAATTTATTTAAGGGAAACAAGCGTAGCGTGTGGAAAATGTGCTGAAATATACATTGACTATTATGCTAAGGCCAAAAAAAAAAAGAACTCTGTCTCAGCTTACTCAGGCCAAAAACCTTCGCGGCCGAATTGTTTTCTTATTTTTTTTTTATCTCTCGATGTAAGAAAAAAATAAAAAAAGCAAAAAATCTCATAAAAACACACACAAAAAAAGAAATGCGGTAAACTTCGAATTTTTCACCAAATGCGCGCGGGAAGCTGAGACAGAGTTCTTTTTTTCTTTGGCCTAACCTGTATGGAACTGAATTTTCCTCATTTGAACCGCTAATTCATTTGGATACAATCACAACTTTACGTACATGTTCTTTATAGTTAAGATTATTTAAGCTGCAAGGGCTCTTTTTTCTGTGTGGATTATGAAATAAGTTACAACTTGTACAATAAAATACAACTTATCTGCTGTTTGAATCTCATTCATACACTCCGCGTGTGCTCCGTGTGTCACCTAGCCAATCAGAACGCAAGAATATAAAGTACGCGGAGTGCAGTGGATCTTCATAATCCACTGCGCTTGTTGCGTTCCGGTTTGCGTGGCGGGCGTTTAGTGCGTATGAATGTTACATTGTTTTTGTCGGGTGATTATTAATTTAGTTTAGAGAAGTTTTGGATTTTGATGGTCATATTAAAGGCCTTATTTATTTTCACTAAAGATACAATATTATTTTTCTGTCGTGTATGAATTAGATTAATAAATTTGCATTCCATAATGCTCGTAAAATGAGACAAAATCAATGCACTTGCGGTAAATTTTGATTGCTGTCCAAATTGGACGCATCAAAATTGACCGCGCGTGCAATGATTTTGTCTCATTTCACTCGCGTATGAAATGCGCATTTATTAACCTATAAATATATGCTGATGAGCTGTTAACTAAAACTGCTTTAGTATGTACGTGTTTGGAATATATAAACATTTTGCAGCCTTCTTAAACATTACTTGTTATCATGGTGTGTATGCAAATGAACAATCAACTTGCTGTAGCTATATCGGGATTGGGGATTAATAGATTATGCAATAATACATTGTTTTTTCTTGCATTTTAGAAGAAAACAGCAAAATGTCCGCTTTACTTTTGAGTTACATGGAATTCTTAAAAAGCTTGAATACAACACCACAACACAAATACTAAATAAAGTCTGGCAATTTTATATCGAATACGACCGTTATAACTTATAATATGTTACATTACTTCTTCGTGTAAGGAGATCAGCATCCAGCTCTTTAAGGGAAGATATGCACCAAGAATTGGCCATCTGAGTGAAAGTGCCCCTATAATATGTTTACTTTCAAGTAATGTGACCAAAAATCCCTAATTCAGGCTTTAAAAGTGTATTTTTGACATTTTTTGTAACCCCGTCAAACCCAATTTTATGTATAAAGTGTGAAATCAATGACGTTTTTCTCAAATGTCATTTTTTTTAAGTAAATGTCCGCCATTTTTTAATGGATTTGGCTGAAACTTTCACAGAATGTGTATTTTGTAATTTGTAATGAAAGTGTGGAGTTAATTTTTTTAATTTTTGTCTCAATTTTTTTTTCGGGGGTCATTTTGGGGTCAAAACAATTTGCTTTTTTAGGAAATTAAGAAAAAAGAATAAAAAACTAACTTCACACTTTTTTAAGTTTACCTTTTATCTTTCATTTAAAAAAAAGCATGTATACTGTTGGAGATTTACTCTTTTGAAATCCGACACCTAAAATCCAAGATGGCCGCCAATTAAATATGCAAATTTAGTGATGTTTTTGTTTTTTTGGTCACCCAAATATCCTAGACACCAAACCAAGTTCATACCATCTTCAATAAAAAAAAATCAATTTTTGGTGCAGATCTTCCCTTAATGTCAATGTCTTTTGTGTACAAGGTGAAATTGGAAT
>JXSR01S036518.1:3328-24925 GCA_000969725.1 Ophiothrix spiculata | reverse complement strand
AATTTAGAGACAGTTCATGTTCAAAATGAATAAAAAAAGAGCTAATAAAATTTTACATTAAAAAAATGATTTTAAAAATTTACAAGTCATATAATAAATACAGCATAGACATTGTGAAATTCTTGTGATTTACTTAATTGAAGTGTGTGTTAGGATATGTGGTAAGGCTGCAAACATCATGGCCACCAGTATGATTATGGCCATGGAAGCATGGAAGCGGGTGTATCAAGGCCACAATCCAAGCCCAAAACTGTGAGCTAATTAGCAGCATTCAAAAAATGGGAATTGCAGCTGCAGGGGAATTTTGAGCTGGAGGAGGATGGGAAGCTGGTTAAGTTGGGTCTGCAAATAAAGTCTTCGCTGATATGATGAAGCTTAAATCACGAGGGTAAAGTGATAGATGATGTTGTCAAATATGGAACACACGAAACGACGTATATATTAAAAACCAAATCTAAAAAAGGCACGTGGAATCCATGAGCCACAAGGTATGTTTAGAAATGAAGACAGGGACGCCGAGTTTTTCTCACTTTTCCTTTATGTTATAATTGTTATAACATAAAAGGAAACATCTTTGAATTATCTACACAATACAAAAACAATAAGCTAAATAATGTTCATTATATCTTCATACTATGATTTATTCATAAAAAATGATATATCCATGAAAATAGTAATTCAAACACTCCTTGCAAAATATGATATAGCAGTAAGATCAAGTATACTGGATGATTTGATGTATTCTCTCATGTCTTGTGAGAAGCATTTGTTGAAATAATTACATTGATAAGGTTTCTCTTTGGTATGTATTCTCTCATGTCCTGTGAGAAACATTTGTTGCAATAATCACATTGATAAGGTTTCTCTTTGATATGTATTTTTTCATGTCCTGTGAGAAGCATTTGTTGCAATGATCATATTGATAAAGTTTCTCTTTGATATGTATTTTCTCATGCCTTATGAGAAACATTTGTTGCAAAAATTACATTGATAAGGTTTCTCTTTGGTATTTATTCTCTCATGTCTTGTGAGAAATATTTGTTGCAAAAATACATTGATAAGGTTTCTCTTTGATTTTCTCATGGTTTGTGAGAAACATTTGTTGCAATAATCATATTGATAAGGTTTCTCTTTGATATGTATTTTCTCATGCCTTGTGAGAAACATTTGTTGTAATTATTACATTGATAAGGTTTCTCTCTGGTATTTATTCTCTCATGTCTTGTGAGAAATATTTGTTGCATTGATAAGGTTTCTTTTCGGTATGTATTTCCTCATGTCCTGTGAGAAGTATTTGTTGTAATAATCACATTGATCAGGTTTTTCTTTGGTATGAATTCTCTCCATGCCTTGTGAGAAACATTTGTTGCAATAATCACATTGATAAGGTTTCTCTTTGGTATGTGTTTTCTCATGTTTTGTGAGAATGATTTGATTGTTGCATTAATTACATTGATAAGGTTTCTCTTCGGTATGTATTCTCTCATGTCCTGTGAGAAACATTTGTTGCAACAATCACATTGATAAGGTTTCTCTTTGATATAGATTCTCTCATGTCCTGTGAGAAGCATTTGTTGCAATAATCACATTGATAAGGTTTCTCTTTGATATGTATTTTCTCATGTTTTGTGAGAATGATTTGATTGTTGCAATAATTACATTGATAAGGTTTCTCTTCGGTATGTATTCTCTCATGCCTTGTGAGAAACATTTGTTGCAAAAATACATTGATAAGGTTTCTCTTCAGTATGAGTTTTCTCATGTCTTGTGAGAATAATTTGTTGCAATAATCACTTTGATCAGGTTTCTCTTCGGTACGCATTTTATCATGTCTTATGAAAACATTTGTTGCAATGTTTACATTGACAAGGTTTCTCTTTAGTATACATTCTGACATACAATATTGGAAGAATTGGTAGACCTAGATCCGAAGTTCAGCAGCTTTCAACGCCTCAAAAGAGAGAGGAACATTGCATTAGTCTCCTGTGATGTCATCAGTGAAAACTTTTGTGGATGTAAAATCTTTATGTCGGCAGTACTTCCGTCATCGACGAGTATGGCGAATTATTAAAATTTTATAATTGCCAATTGGCACAAGTCTGCCCAGTTTTTTGACATGTGGGGATGTTTTGAATGCATATTCCATGTATGCAGCTGATGGACTGCATTTTACAAGATATGGCTATGAAGTCCTTGCTTCAGCTCTTGAACATTTTGTAGAGGAAAGGCTGTTCTACACATGCATTTCTTCATATCCGAGGTGTATGATCCCACCATTGGTAAAAAAACAGAAACAGAAGGGGGAAAAGTGCGCGGAAGGACAGAAAACAGTTATGGAGCAAGTTGGTGCTTGCAATACCATGCATAGGGAGTTGAAGAGAATCGTAAGAAATGCCCGAAGAAATCAAAGTCTAAAGGTGGAAATTTAAATTGTTCTGGGATTACAGAATGCTTTCAAGAATTAGCTATTCAGCAACAGGGCCTGCTCTGTATGTGCCTGTCGGTCACATAAACCAGCACAAATGATTACAATCCATGGAGGACCTCCCTAGAGCAGACACTCAGTATGTCAAGAGTAAGAAGGAAGGTAAACGGAGGAAGCGGCGGAGGAAACGCATCAAGAAGACACGAAAGAAAAAGAAAGCCAAGGTAAGACTCTAGAAATTCAATCAAAATTCTCTGCAGGTGCAATGAAAAATTGTCCTATGTGGAATACATGTAATAGGGTAGGTTTGTTAAATTAATAGGCACAGAAATTTACGTGTGAGTTATAGCTTATGTGGGACCATAAGTTGCAAATTGCATGCAGTATTTCAATCATTTGCATTGTTACGTTATGATACAAGCTGACAGAAAAAACCTGTCGAATATTTAACACTACTCTCCTTTACAGTTCAATTTTTAACAAGAAAAAAACTAAGGAAGGACACACATTGTCTTACAATCCTGATGTAAATATAAACAGATGCATTCATTAAAGACTTCTGAAATGAAGATCAGACGTGTCTTGTTGGATATTTAGAGCATGCTAAGTTATGTTAAGAAGAAATAAATGCATTGTAAAAACTATGTTTTTCTTTCATATTAAAGTGAAAGGCATTTTTAATGACAATAGGATTGCTACCTTATGTTTCTGTGCTCATTTTTAAAATTTTTTATTTCTACTATATAAAGTAGCTTCCCTATTATATACAGATGCCTCACACTCAAGAATCACACTGTATTATTGTCATCAGGTGCGCACAAAGATTTTGAGGACAAAACACATTCAAGACTAATGGAAATATCAGAAGAATGGGGAGAGGGTCAGGATGCCTATGATTAATTAATCATGATAAATACTGAGTTTGTCTTTTGTTAATTACAATGCATCAACACCATATAGTCAGGAAAGTGGTTTGGGTCAGCATATAGCACATGGAAGAGGAACTTCAATGTTCAACATACAGAGAGAACAGATGGAATTTCTGCTAAATATGTATATGACAGTGCCAACCATTACTGGGAGTGGAGTTTTAGGAACTTCCTGAGGAATACAAATTAGTGACCCCCCCCCCCCCCCGAAAGGTCTCGCCGCACCCAGCACATACTCAAAGAAACAAGACACAATACCAAAAAACGCATCCCACCTTCCTCCTGCTATAGTATCAGTAGCACTAGCAGCAGCGGCAGCAGTACAAGCGTTGCCAGCAGAAGCAGTGGAGACAGCACTCCTGAGAAAGTCAACCCCCAAAAACCAAAGAAACTGTAAATAAACATGATAAACAGACACAGACCAACAACTTCAAAGACAGAGAACAGTTGAAATGTCTGTTAAATATGTACATGACAGTGCCACCCATTGCAAGAAATGGAGTTTTAGGAACTTCCTGTAGGAACATAATTTAGCGACCCCCCACCCCCCAGAAAGGTCTCGCCACACCCAGCACATACACCAAAGAAACAAACCACAACACCAAAAAAGGCGTCCCCACCTATAGTATCAGCAGCACTAGCAGCAGCGGCAGCAGTACAAGCATTGCCAGCAGAAGCAGTGGAGACAGCACTCCTGAGAAAGTCACCCCCCCAAAAAAAAACAACAAAGAAACTGTAAATAAACATGATAAACAGACGCAGACCAACAGCTTCAAAGTGAAAGTCACCGGCAGAGAATTAATGCTAGAATTTGTGTAAAGAGGATTTTGATTTAGATTAGAGACGATAATAATATAAATCAATATATGATTTAAAGACCATGATTAATCAATCAATGATGATTCAAACAAAATGAATATGTAATAAGAGACAACGATGATCAATATGTAATCAATACAATGAAGATACAAAACCAAGATAGCAAATAAGAGAGTCAAAAGTGCTTAAAGTAGATCCTGTGAAAAACCCGGTGTCATCACTTAACTTTGACTATGTGTACGCACGTGCGTTCCCAATTTTGCGTGAAAAAGGGTAATTTTGAAAGTATGTTAGCGAACATAAAATGTTCGCGATTTTTAAGAAATAGGTTGGTTTTTTTAGTGTACTCGAAATTAAAAATAGGGTGTATTTTAGTGAATCAATAAAATATGAAAATAACATACCTATTAAGACAAACTAGTAGTGCGCCCTCGCCAAATTTTTTATGGCATCTTGACATCTTGACAATGGATGGCATGAATTTTGTAGGAAGAGTCCCTGTACAATATACCCTACCATGCAAAGGATTTGTATATCTGAGGGAAACTGAGATCACTGATGTCAAAGCAATTAGACTTAGATGAGGCCAGTTGGTATTGTTGTTATTTGTCACTAACAAGTTTGCGGAACTGTTCCTTGGAATCCTACTTAGGAATCGTTCAGCAAGGAACTGTTCCTAGCGAAGTATAGTCCCCAAGTGCTGTTTCACAAAACTCTACTTGACTAGGATGTCATCCCAGCACATGAAAGTTTGACTGTGTAGAAAAACAAATTTATGAACGAGGATGAGAATAGATAAGGTCACATAGAGGTCAGAGTTTGCAGTTGTTGTCGTCTGCTTCGGCTGTTGCAAAAGCTGTTTGCTTCGCGCACTACCCTTTACCTTTTTTATAAATTTAATACTATATTTTGATAAAACCCATTCTCATGCCTGATGACTAAGTTGAGTAATCACTTGTTGATAATTATCATTTTCAGGTACAGGAACCGGTGTGGAGCTTAGCTGAAGTTAAATCCCTGGCAGAGTATGTCAGTGATCACAAGCCTTTTTTATTTGGCACTATATAGTATCACAATAAATTTAGTGATACCAGGATATCATGCTCCTGCCTATAGACTGATAGATGACACGAAATAACTATAAAGAAAGGACACACATCACCTAACATTCCTACTCTTGGTATATGTGGAAACAGAAGTATTCATTAAAGACTTCTGAAATGAAGATCAGACGTATCTTGTGGAATCTTTGGAGCGTGTTTAACTGTAATCTTATCAGCAGAAGGTAAAACGAATTTGCAATAGTAATAAGGCCATCAGCAATTTCTTATATCATCTTGTCAAGCTTAATGGGTTGAAGGAGGGCCTGGTTGAATATGATCAATTTCTATAGAAGATGACGCTATCATATAATCATGCTGACGACAGCAACTTTAAAGAGACCCTGAGAGAAATTACTACAACATACCATTATAAAGAGTATTAACAATGCAAAGTTATCATTCTAGGTAGCTGCAAAAGGCAATGACCAGTTTGAAGTGTCAACAAACAACTCCTACAATGTCACCAAAGAGAAAGTGAGTTGCACCTGCACTTTGTACAACACAATGCGGTTACCATGCTGCCATATTTTCAAATGCCCCAACTCCAGAGAATTTTACAACAAACATTGAATTTGAGTTTCAGACATCACATATACAAACATCAGAAGAACGAGGAGAGGGTTAGGTGTCTTAGGCCCACGATTAATTAATACAGATAAATACTGAGTTTGTCATTTGTTAATTGCAGTGCATCAACACCATATAGTCAGCAAAGTGGTTTGTGTCACCGTGTCACCATGGAAAAGGGACTTCAATGATCACAGACAGAGAACAGCTGGAATGTCTGTTAAATATGTGCATGACAGTGCCAACTATTGCAAGGAGTGGAGTTTTAGGAACTTCCTGTAGGAACACAGCTTATAATCATTGCTGGCGACTGAATGTTGAACTGTCAAGACAGAGATATAGTGTTATACTGAATGAAGAATTAAGCAGAGTGGTCTTAGAAATTGTACCATCAACCAAACACTTATTCAGAAGAGATATGAACCATTCTAGCTTCCAGGAGCTTGATTGTACATAGGGATAGAGTAAGGAGAGCAGTGCAATTTACAGATCAGGTGGTCGCTGGGATCAAAAAACTCAAAGACAAACTAGTAATGTTCAAATCCTTTGTGGCATCTTGACAATAATCATGCCCTTGAAAATAAGTAATGATGGAGGGGGTACATACACCCCCCTCCACAGAAGACCATCAGGCACTGAAAGAGGAATTGCAGCAGGAAACGGCCATAATCTTAGTAAATCATGTAGCTGTATTTGAGAAATACAAGAAAAACTTCAAAGCAAAGAGGTTACCATGCTGTCATATTTTCAAATGTCCCAACTCCAGAGAATTGTTAAATAGGGACTGGATCGCCGTCAAGATAGCAAAGAGCAAACCAATCAAATCTGAAAGGAATTTCAACCAAAAACAACCAGTCATAGTCTATCCAAAAGACAGCCAACAGTAAACCAGGACACAGCACCTGAACAGAAGCCATCCCCACTGGCAAATAGATTCAAGCTCAAGATGTAGTGAGAAATCGTGGATGGCCTAAAGTCTCTAAGAATCCTGTTCTTGGCAAAAGAAAGAGGCCAAGAGCCCAAAGCAGCAATGATGTCAAGAAAATAAAATTATCTGAAACTGGGGATAATGCATGAATGTGTCTGATGTCATCAAATCCACTGATACTACAAACGAAGATCATGACGGCAAACAGGATGGAATTGGCAAAGTATCTCAAGCAACAAATGAATCATGTAAATAAAGCCAGTGTGATGATGACATGGATTGTGATATAGAAGATGAAATCAATGCCTTTACAGAGGTTCAAGAATACCTCGTTCAGTTTAGTGGAAAATATAATAATAATAAACGGCACTATTGAAATGCGAGTAAGGACTGTCATTGATATGGCAACCAACCTAAAATACTACATGCATCCACAGGTGGTGTTAAGTCCAGAAAGGCGCTATCGTTTAGCAGCAGGTTGCTCTGTAGAGCACGATGAAGATGTATGTAACAAATGATACAGGGTTTCTAGACTTACTTCAGGAGACTATTAAATGTGCATGTAGGTTCAAACAGTATGCGGGAATCTTTGAAATTAATGACCTTTCATCAGCGATTGAGCACAAAATACACTCTGTATATATCCTTCAGCTGTAAGAAATTAATTGTGTCAACGAAGTGATTACAATATTGTAGTAAATCCCAGAAGCTCATGCCATCCTCAAAAAACAAACAATTACAGTCATGTGGTCACGCATGGACGTGTCTGAAGCAGTAAGGAAAGAATTGGAGGTGTCTTGGAGGCCTAACCATTTTGTACTCTGTGCTAGAAATGATGTTACATATGCTTCACGAGCCACAATAGTACAGAGACAAAGAGTAATGAGCAAGTAAAGTCAATATCTATCATTACTATCTGAGTGTTCAAGACATCATAGTAAATTGCAAAATTTTTTACTGAGATATCTTCTAAAGGAACTTAAAATCCAGGCAGACACAATAAAACATGAAGTGAATATATACATGTTAGCAGCATCCATGGTAATGTTTAGCTATGAGAATGATACAAGACAAATGAGATGATGCTACATTAGCATGCCGCTGTTTCCAGAATTAAAAGATGTATCCAAAACTCTGACGTTAAGAGACTATGCAGCAGTCAGCGGTGCAAAATGGCAATGACAATGCACAGGACCAGATTAATTATTCATTAAAGACTTCTGAAATGAAAATCAGACATATCTTGTTGAATCTTTGGAGTGTGAGTTGCACCTGCACTTTGTACAATATGTACAATGAGCTTACCATGCTGACATATTTGCAAATGACCCAACTCCAGATAATTGTTAAATAGGGACTGGATCACCATCAAGATAGCAAAGAGCAAACCAATCAAATCACACAGGAATTTCAATCAAACAAACACTCCAACAGTAAACCAGGATATAACAACCGAACAGAAGCCATCTCCACTGGCAAATAGATTCAAGCTCAAAGATGTAGCTTAAAATCCTGGACGGCCTCAAGTCTCTAAGAAACCTGTTCTTGGTAAAAGAAAGAGGCCAAGGGGCCAAAGCAACAGTGATGTCAAGAAAATTATATTCTCTGAAACTCGGGGTAATGCATGAATGTGTCTGATGTCAAAAAATCATGAGATCATAGATCAAAAATCAAAGATGACTACAAACAGGATGGAATTGGCAAAGCATCTCAAGAAACAAATGAATCATGTAAACAAAGCCAGTCTGATGATGATATGCATTGTGATATAGCCGATGAAATCAATGCCTTTACAGAGGTTGCTTTATTCAGTTTAGTGGAAAATATAATAATAATAAACGGCAACATTGAAATGCGAGTAAGGACTGTCATTGAAATGGCAACCAACCTAGAATACTGCATGCATCCACAGGTGGTGGAAAGTCCAGAAAGGCGCTATCGTTTAGCAACAGGTTGCTCTGTAGAGCACAATGAAGATGTAACAAATGACGCAGGGTTTCTAAACTTACTTAAAGAGACTATTAAATGTGCATGTAGGTTCAAACAGTATGCGGGAATCTTTGAAATTTATGGCCTTTCATCCGAGATTGAGCACAAAATACACTCTGTATATCCTTCAGCTGTAAGAAATTCATTGTGTCAACGGAGTGATTACAATATTGTAGTAAATCCCAGAAGCTCATGCCATCCTCAAAGTCAAACAATTACAGTCATGTGGTCACGCATTGGAGTGTCTGAAGCAGTAAGGACAGAAATGGAGGTGTCTTGGAGGCCTAACCATTTTGTACTCTGTGCCAGAAATGCTGTTACATATGCTTCACGGGCCACAATAGTATAGAGACAAAAGGGTAATGAGCAAGTTAAGTCAATATCTATCATTAATATCTGAGTGTTCACGATGTCATAGCAAATTGCAAAATACTGAGATATCTTCTAAAGCAACCTTAAAATCCAGGCAGACACAATAACACATGAAGTGAATATATACATGTTAGCAGCATCCTTAGTAATGTTTAGTTACGAGAATGACACCAGACCCAAAGAGATGATGGCTACATTAGTGAGCATGCCACTATTTCCAGAATTAAAAGAAGATGTATCCAACACCAGAGCCCCAAAAATGTTTAGGAAAGACATGCATGTTGGTAACAACACCATCACTTGGGGTATCTTATGCATTTAGAACCAGGAAACATGAAAGCAGTATAAAATCAAAATGGTAGCTCCGGAAAGATGGTGCAAAGAGCATTTGGGAACGTTCTGAATCATAATATGGTGTTTGATAAACCACTAAGGTAGGTGATGGAGACTCTAGCACCTATGATACAATAAAAACACATATGGTGACAATAGTGTAGTGAAAGGCGAATGCGTAGGACATGTACAGAAACGAGTGGGCAAAAACCTTTGCGAACTTACAAAAAAGCATTACAAAAACACACAACCGCTGAAGACGGCAAAGTATTTTTCAAACTAAAAGTATTGGGAAATTAGACCAGATCGTTTTACATGATATGCTATCTCTGGTAGTGCGGTGGTATGAAGGTGATATAATAGATCAGCACGGATTACCCATGCCAGATATTGATATTTTGATATTACATAATATTGAGGGTAACGAGGAAATCAAAGATCTACCGATCATTTTGACATTTTAAAATTTTATGGGAGAATCATCAGAAAAGTGTAAAAAAGGACATTAGCGATGAAGAAAAAGCTATCATATAATCATGGTGATGATAGCAACTGTAAAGAGACCCTGCGAGAAATTGCAATGCCATATGCCACAGATACTATTATAAAGAGTATTGACAATGCAAAGAAGTTACATTCAAGGTAGCTGCTAAAGGCAATGACCAGTTTAAGTGTCAACAAACAACACCTACAATGTCACCATGACTAAAGAGAAAGTGAGTTGCACCTGCACTTTGTACAACATAATGCGGTTACCATGCTGCCATATTTGTAAATGACCCAACTCCAGAGAATTGTTAAATAGGGACTGGATCACCGTCAAGATAGCAAAGAGCAAAGTAAACAAAACACATAAGAATTTCAACCAAACAAACAGTCATAGTCTATTGGGCTATTCCAGTTAAAATCCATACACCCCCCTATGGAAGATATTATCTTAATCTCCCACACAGGGAGTATGAATTTTAAATGGAGTCACCAATTTAGATTACCCCATTTGAAATTCACACTCCCTGTGTGGGCGGTTAAGGTGATGTCTTCCATAGGGGGTGTGTGGACTTCAACTGCAACAGCCCATTAGAGTCTATCCAAAAGACAGCCAACAGTAAACCAGGACACAGCACCTGAACAGAAGCCATCTCCACTGGCAAATCGATTCAAGCTCAAAGATGTAGCGAGAAATCATGGACAAAGTCTCTAAGAAGCCTGATCTTAGCAACAATGAAGTCACAAAAGCAATCATCAAGGAAAACTTACCCATTCAAATTGGTTAATTAGTTAACCAATATGCGAAGCTTCAAATACTCAAATTCTATTATGACTTTCTCGATGTTTTTGTCAATCGTTACGATTTTCAGTATATTGAGATGGACACTGACAGCGCCTACATCGCCATTTCCGGTGAAACGTTAGAAGAACTTGTGAAGCCTGAACAGTCTGAAAGAGAAAAATATCTGTGGTTTCCCAGAACTGACACCAGGGAAAATGCGGCCTATGATAAACAAACACCCGGTCTCTTCAAAACCGAATGGGAAGGAGAAAGTATGGTAGCGCTTTGCAGCAAAACCTATTACTGTTTTGGAGTGAAGAAGAAATTCAGTTGCAAGGGAGTCAATAAGCGGAACAACATGAAAGAAGGGTTGTCACCATGATATTTTTAGTGCCATGCAGAATAAAGTGAATCCTGGCAAAGCTCAGAGTACGTGGTGCAAGGGGGACTCCCAACAGCCTGGGTAACCAATGCCAGTTGCTGCTGACAATAATGATGGTGCTGATGTGACTCAGTTGTTATCAGCCCTCGGTATCCCCGAATCGCCTCGGCTTCTGGGCCTCAAATGTCATCTCAACCAGAGGATAGCAATCCCATGCTTTTTTACAAGGTCCTCCAAAAGGTGAGAAACCATTGTTAATAGTTGACTTTGTTCATTTAATAAATGATAATGACTGTGAGGAGGAAGAGCTATTGCACAACCAACATGGGGCGCAGATCTTTGCATGCTGACAAAGGAAACGTCCAGACTTGTTAGACATCTCCCCTGGGCAATGGATAGCCGCTAATGCTTTTATAATGGCGGAGCTAAATCTTCAAGAAAAATTGACAAGTGTTAGCATTATCAACTATTTGGGATATACGGCCAAAGTAGGGGAGTTAGCGAATCGATTTACCTGGAAGTCAGTCTTACTGTATGATAAAGAATACCACGACGCTCAGGCTGTACTTGGTTTTGCTTGGGGCTCTGCTTCACCATATATGCAGGCCCAATATCTGTGCCCCTGGGCAGAGGATACAGAGTACATGACTAGTAAGCCTGCTGCTATGGGTCGAATGCGGAAAAGTCAAGTTCATCAGCATCTACAAGTATACTAGTACCAATCTGCGAAGAACCACTGAAAGTACTATGAAGAATACTAAAGGAAAAGTTGTCAGCAACTCAACAGTCAGCGAGAAGCATGGGTACTGTAATGAACGCATTGTGAAGGCGAGTACGAAAAATCTGTAAAGCTTGAAAACAGTTCCACAAAAAGCTAACTATAAAAATTGGAAAATAATCAACAAAGTCGTACAGCTAAAAATCCATGTTTGGTCAGAAGTAAAAAAGAGCCCAAAAATACAAGTTACAAAAACGTACAACCAAAAAGTGAGTTGTTGAAAACAATATCGATAATCACACAGTTTGATGTACAGACTTGAGTAACAAGTGTAAGCTTAAGAACAAAAACTATAGACATGTTTGGTGTACATGCGTCATATAGTGTACAAAAAACACAAATTGGTACGTTATGAACAAAAGCGAAAAAAAGCAAACAAACATGAATCGAGTTTTGAAAATGTGTCTTTGAACGTGGAGACACCTTTACATGCATCGAAATTGCACGTTGGCTTTTTCTTATTTCAAGTATGTAGTTTATTATTTTTGTCTCAGCATTGATATGTTTAATATCAACACTACTATCAATTTTTGTGTACCGACATGTCGATCTATAATCGATACTTCCGACAATCGATACTTCCGACAATCGATAACAGCACTAATGACAACACAGACCTTCACCCTGTTATGGACATGTTTGAGCAAGAGAGAGAGACTAGACTATATGAACATGAATGTACACCATTTTGCAGGTCAAGGGGTTGTGGGAAGCTTTACATAATGGATGGAATATGGAAAATTGTGTTTACTGTCTGTGCCATGCATACTCAGAATGTGGTGAAAGACTTGCCACTCTTAAAGTTCCCGGATGTTTGTGTCAACCAACCACTGCCAAGGGAAGCCTTCTGTGAAGTCCACAAAAAATAAAATGGCAAGGCTCAATATTCCTACAAAGAAACGGACATTCCTGGATCACTGTGGTATTCACAACACCCAAAGCTGAGGACTGTTGGCGTATCATCTATTTCTACTCAAGGTGCAAATCAGTTGGTTACTAAGTGCACACAAGAAGTGCAATAAATCTTAACAGATTGTGTGAATGTTTCATTGCTTGAAGGGGAAGAAGCATGCAACAAGAAGACTGGTGAACGCAAAAGTCTCAATCTCAATTCATGTGGGTACATGTACATCATTCTACCTGGTGGTTTCATTGAGGTGTTCAATCCAATATAACAGGTCTGAGAGTCCAAATCAGGCATTCCTCATGATCATCTCTTTTCTGTATACTTATGTGGATTAATGTTCCTTTGACTCAGTGTGGATATCATATGATAATATATATGTCCAATCTACTTTGTCTAAAGATATCACAGATGGACGAGCTTCCATTGCCTGGCAAGTTTAAACACATGTGGAATAAAGTACATAAAATAGTTGATGGGCTTCATATTGCCAACCACAAAAGAAAAACATGTCAGGAAGACCTTCATGCTGATAAGTTCAAGGAAGCCAATTCAGATGTGGAAAATGTAAATACAATTGTTGCAGAACAGCTCTTTGCATGGCCGGGCCATTTTAAGAAGCAGTTGCCTTCATTATAAGTATCAACAACTGATTATGCTCCACAGGCTAGCTATCAGGAGAAATGACTATCTGTCCAAGTGTCACAGAGAAAGACGTGATCCAGTTTTTCCAAGAGTGAAGAAGAGGAGCAGAAAATCAAACACAACTTGACTTAGTAGCTCTTGACTTGTTAGACATCTCCCCTGCGCAATGGATAGCCGCTAATCATGTAATGCTCGTATAATGGCGGAGCTAATTCTTCAAGAAAAAGTGTTAGCATTATCAACTATTTGGGATATAAGGCAAAGTAGGGGAGTCACCGAATCAATTTACCTGGAAGTCAATCTTTGTGTATGATAAAGAATACCGCGACGCTCAGGCTGCACTTGGTTTTGCTTGGGGCTCTGCTTTATCATAAATGCAGGCCCAATATCTGCGCCCCCGGGCAGAGGATAAACAGTACATGACTAGTAAGCCGGCTACTATGGGTCGAATGTGGAAAAGTCAAGGTTCATCAGCATCTACAAGTTGTAGTACCAATCTGTGAAGAACCGCTAAAAGTACTACCAAGAATACTTGAGGAAATACTTAAAAATTTGTCTGCGACTCAACAGTCAGTGAGAAGCACAGGTACTGTAATGAACGCATCGATCCAACAAAGGCCACAACAAGCACCACAAAATTCTAGCAGGACGAGTACGGCTATGGACGAATTGACCCAACAAATGCCACAACAATTACCACAAAGCCTCTTGCTTGTTTATTTCAAAATTAATTGAGTCCTAAGACAATGGTAGGTTATGAAATCTATCAATTATATATTTCTAAATGATAATCTAATAAATCTGAATATGAGTGATGACACCTACTACACTGATTTAAAAAATGAAAGATGCAGGTGAAATCAATGGAAAAGCTAATGATACAAATACCAGAAACCATCATTATAGACATTTATCCTATGAGCAAATAGCTGAATTGGAAATGAAATTGGTCTGTTGTACCATTTCGCCTGATGGAACTTGATCCATTGAACTAAAAATCCATGTTTGGTCAAAAAGAGCCCCAAAATGCAAGTTACAAAAACGTACAACCAAAAAGCAAAAATGTTAGACATTTTACTTAAAGCAGCTGAAAAATTAATTAGTTCTTATTCATCTGACTCAGATTCTGAAACAAACACTGAAATCATCATCATGATATTGAAAACTGGTTGTGTCAAACTGTAAGGGGTAAAAAGCCACCTGAGTCACCTATAACCAATAACGCCCAGTCAAGATCATTGTTTCAAGATCATTATTTGAAAGATATGTGAATACACACTTGTTAAGTGCTGTGACGTTTGAGAGTTTTGCAGAAACATACAACTTGTCAGTGAAATCTAAAGAGCAAATAAAACTTACCAATGACCTTGTCTCAAAAAATGTATTACTTTGGCGAGATTGAAGAGGAATTGCGGAGGTTAGATAAACTGAATTTTACATATGACAACTAGTGCTGTTATCGATACGCTTTTTGAGTATCGATATGTCGAGAGACAAACATCCGACATGTAGACAACAATATTGATAATCACACAGTTTGATATACAGACTTGAGTAACAAGTGTAAGCTTAAGAACGAAAACTATAGACATGTTTGGTGTACATGCATCATACAGTGTACAAAAAAACACAAATTGGTACTTTATGAACAAAAGCGAAAAAAAACCCCACATGAATCGAGCTTTGAAAATGTGTCTTTGATCGTGGAGACAGCTTTACATGCATCGAAAGTGAATGTTGGCTTCTTTCTTATTTCAAGCGTGTAGTTTATTTTTTTGTCTCAGCCTTGATATGTTTAATATCGACACTATAATTAATTTCTGTGTATCGACATGTCGATCTATAATCGATACTTCCGACAATCGATACTTCCGACAATCGATAACAGCACTAATGACAACACAGACCTTCACCCTGTTATGGCATGTTTGAGCAAGAGAGAGAGACTAGACTATATGAACATGAATGTACACCATTTTGCAGGTCAAGGGGTTGTGGGAAGCTTCACATAATGGATGGAATATGGAAAATTGTGTTTACTGTCTGTGCCATGCATACTCAGAATGTGGTGAAAGACTTGCCACTCTTAAAGTTCCCGGATGTTTGTGTCAACCAACCACTGCCAAGGGAAGCCTTCTGTGAAGTCCACAAAAAATAAAATGGCAAGGCTCAATATTCCTACAAAGAAACGGACATTCCTGGATCACTGTGGTATAAATGAAGTTTCCAGACATTCTGAGGACCCTGTTGATAAAGTGGTTTCACAACATCCAACGCTCAGGACTATTTGTACTCAAGGTGCAAATCAGTTGGTTACCAAGTGCACACAAGAAGTGCAATAAATCTTAGCAGATTGTGTGAATGTTTCATTGCTTGAAGGGGAAGAAGCATGCAACAAGAAGACTGGTGAACGCAAAAGTCTCAATCTCAATTCATGTGGGTACATGTACATCGTTCCAGCTGGTAGTTTCATTGAGGTGTTCAATCCAATATAACAGGTCTGAGAGTCCAAATCAGGCATTCCTCATGATCATCTCTTTTCTGTATACCGCACTCTCTTGGAGCATATTTATTAATGTTCCTTTGACTCAGTGTGGATATCATATGATATTAGGGTGAATTTGGGTATTCCCAATCATGTGGGTATTGTCAATCATGTTAAGTTTGTTGACCTTTTAGCCATTTAACTGAGCATGTGCAGGAGACCAATAGTCATCAAGTTCTTCACAGTGCAGGGAGATGTAGCTGAGATGCAGAGAACAGATCCTGTTTAGTATTTGCCAAATGACCATATAATTAAACATTTTAACAGTTTGAGCGTGGTGCTTAGATTGCTTGAAATGCCAGAAATGATCCCGAAAGTAAATTTTAAGGTTGGTTTTCAGACTGTGTATGTTTAGTATTGACACAAAAAGACAAGTGCAATGTGTAGTATGTTGTTCATAGGGTTTGATTACCTTCTCAATCTTGCAAGTGTGCTCGGGGGTATAGTCAATCACACTTTTTACCATGGGGTGTAGGTGAATGGCAATACCCAAACAGTGGTGGGCTGATACAAAATGATGAATAGGCTTATTAGAGGCGCATAATTTGACATTTAGGGATGGGGGCATGATTGTTGGGGTGGAGTCAATTTTTTTTTTTCACTCCCTTTGGCTGCAAGATTTTTAATATATTTTTTATGATTTTCCTTATCCTCAAGTGGTTGGGGAAACTTTTATTTTCTTCTATCTTTAGGTGAAGATTTTTTTTTTTGGCAGCAAAGTTTTTTTTTTCTTCAAAAAACTTCTATTGCCCCTCCACCCTCGAGAATCAAATGTTGCGCCCCTTTATTAATGGTCCTAAACAACAAAAGTAGACATAGACAAATATTAATTGAAAATTATATTTCCAGGAAAAAAAGTGAAGATTGTAAATTGTTATATTTTGAATTTCAGATATGCCACAAGCCCTGGAACAGCTAGACCTACCCGTATTTCACCTGGTGGACGTGGTGATGGTTCTTGTAAGTTGTTGAAGTGACCGAACTTTAAACGATGTAACCAAGTTGTTTTGTTTTCCAGATTTGCTTTTATTATTGAGCCACTATGCCTCGTGTTAGTAAAAATGTTCATTTAAATTATGACCGATCAAAAATATCGGAAGCTTTAGAAAGGGTGAGAAAAAACCAAATGAGCATCAGAAAAGCTTCAAAGGTTTACAACATACCATATTCTACCCTCCAAAACCGAACAGCTGGCAAAGTAACTGATAAAGCTCACCCTGCAGTTAAAACTGTTTTACAAAAATCGGAGGAAGATGCCTTGTGTACTTACTTAATTAAATGCGCTGATGTTGGGGTAGGGAAATCAATGAGCCAAGTCAAGGAATTGGCTGCTATGATTGTGCACCATGACCCACATAGAAATCATGTAGCAGAAAAATGGTGCAGCAATCAGTCAGCTGGAAATGACTGGTATTATAAATACATGAAAAGGTACCCGCAATTGAGTTTGCGAACACCGGAAAAATTGTCCAAATCGAGAGCCAAGATGACAAACGAAAGTGTATTAAAAAAATTGTACGATACACTAGAACCAATTTTAAACAATAAGGACCCACGCACAATTTTCAATGCAGATGAGGTTGGAGTGCCCCTAGATTTTAAACCACATAAAGTGGTGGCTTCAAAGGCCACACGTTCTTTGTATAGCCTAAATAGTGGTGATAAAACTCAGGATACTGTCCTAGCTTGCGGTGCAGCTGATGGTAATATGTTGCCACCTGCCGTCATTTTCCCTGGGAAAAGGATTAATAACATACTAGTTGAAAGTGCTTCTGACAATTGGTATGTACAGTTTACAGAGAGCGAGTGGATTAAAGTCGTTCCTTTTGAAAAATGGCTCAAATATCAATTCATGCCATACGTAAACAAAGAGGTCAGACCCTATACAAATGAAAAGAACATTGTGCTACTGCTAGATGGGCACAAGTCCCATGAAACTTTGTATTCACTTAAAATCGCCAAGGAAAACAACATAGAGGTGATTTGTCTTCCCCCAAACACAACTCACCAGCTTCAACCTCTCGACGTATCATTTTTTAAGTCCTTGAAATGTCATTGGAACCGAGAAAATGAAAAATACTGCAGAGATAATCATGGAGTGTTTGTGACCAAAGGCAGCTTTATGAAAATATTCAAACAGGCTTGGGACAAGTGCTGCAAGAATGAGGGAGTTGTCAAAAATGGATTTAGGAGGATTGGAATTTCCCCATTCAAGAGACTCACGCTTGGCGACATCCAAAATGATAAAATCCTTTTCCCGTCGGCAGGACTTAACACTCCAATTCCACATTCCTCCATTCAACACCAGACAAGCTAAATAGTTTTTAACTTGTTTTGCTTTGAAATTGATTCGTGACGCAATCTGTTGCTTACACGCGCATCCGCTGACGCTGCTTCTCTTTGCGTCTCTCAGGTTGCGTCACGGACCATTTTCATATTATGTGCTGTAGATTTAATGTTTTGAAATTCTTTGATGTTTTATTTGTCATGCCTTGTGTTTCACATTTTTGTAAAGCGCTCAGTGACATTTGTTTTGGGCGTTTCTTAAATATGTTTTATTATTATTATTATTAATATGTGCAATCTACTTTGTCTAAAGATATCGCAGAAGGACGAGCTTCCATTGCCTAGTAAGTTTAAACACATGTGGAATAAAGTATATAAAATAGTTGACGGGCTTCATATTGCCAACTACAATGGCTACAGAACAGCTCTTTGCATGACTGGGCCATTTCAAGAAGCAGTTACGTTCATTACCTAAGTGTCAACAACTGTTTGTGCTCCACAGGCTAGCCATCAAGAGAAATGACTATCTGTCCAAGTGTCACAAAGACGTGATCTAGTTTTTCTTCCAAGAGTGAAGAAGAGGAGCAGAAAATCAAACACAACTTGACTTAGTAGCTCTTGATTTGTTAGACATCTCCCCTGCGCAATGGATAGCCGCTAATCATGTAATGCTCGTATAATGGCGGTGCTAATTCTTCAAGAAAAATTGACAAGTGTTAGCATTATCAACTATTTGGGATATAAGGCCAAAGGAGGGGAGTTAGTGAATCGATTTACCTGAAAGTCAGTCTTACTGTATGGTAAAGAATACCGCGATGCTCAGGTTTTGCTTGGGGCTCTGCTTTACCATATATGCAGGCCCAATATCTGCGTCCCTGCATATATATATGGTGACGTAGACTATTACCAGTCTCTTACACAACATAAAACAGTTCACAATGTTGTAGAATACAAGGGATGTGCTATGGATCTTGCAACAGAGTCTGATTGCTTGTTGCATACTTCAAAGTTTATAGAGTATATGTGGTATATGAACATATAGCCACATAACTGATTTATATAAGTTATAAATATTCATAACCTACTGTGCAATGAACCGATTATATTATGTGTATATATTATGTGTTGTTAATAAAACTCTCTCTCTCTCTGTAACCAACTTCTTGGCAGCTCTTAAAAAGCAAGCTGAGAAATGCAAATTGGGAACTTTTCGGGAAACGATGATCCGCGATATACTGGTTTGTGGATTGAAGGATAGGAACACACAGCTGAGACTTTTCGCCAAAAATGATGACTTGACTCTCGCGAAGGCTGAGAAGATAGCTTTGTCGATGGAAACTGCGTCTAAGAATGCCACTGAAATTTGTGACTCTGGAACTAGTAAGGATTCAAGAGTATACTACGCAGGACGTGTGACCAAGTGCTACTGTTGTGGAGGAAACAACCATGTGAAAAGTGATTGCAGATACAAGAACTATAAATGTGATATATGTAAAGAAACGGGAAACCTCAAGAAAATGTGTAAAAAAGGGACCAAGGATAAATCAAGAAGTGATACCAAGAGTAAACATGGTCGAGATGGTAAACGTAGAACTAAGAGTAGAAATAAGTATAAAACTAAGATAAGCTCTAGGGTTCATAATGTGAGTGAGAGTGAAAGTAAAAAAGTGATGAATATGTAACTGATAATAGTGATAGTGACTATGGTATTCATTACACCAAGGTGATGAAAGCGGAGTCAAAATCTAAATGCAAACCAATCACTGCCAATGTCAAAATTGAGGGTGTCAACATTGAAATGGAAGTTGACACGGGTAGTGGTAAATCTTTGATTTCACATAAAACCTATCAAACCAACTTTGCGAACATGCCTCTACAAAGAACAAATATCAGGCTAAAAACCTTAACAGGTGAGGAACTTAAAGTTCATGGTCAGATTCAAGTTGAAGTTCAAGTTGATAGTCAAATTTAGAAATTACCACTATGTGTTGCAGGCAATGAAAATGAAAATTGTCCAAATTTGTTTGGTCGTGACTGGTTACGCACCATTAAATTAGACTGGGATTTGTTGTTGAACAGAAGATATGTGTCAGTGAATAACACGAGTGATAGTGTAGAGAAAAACCTGAATGAAGTGTTGAATCAATATGATGTGTTTGGTAAGCGAGGATGCGTGAAAGGTGTGCAAGTGAAATTAGAAGTGAAAGATGATGCACAACCAAAATTCTACAAAGCTAGGCCATTACCATTTGCAATCAAGGATAAAGTTGCTAAGGAAATAGAGCGAATGGTAGATGAAAATGTTCTAGAGAAAGTCGATTATAGTGATTACGCAACTCCGATAGTCCCGGTAAAGAAACCATCTGGTGACTACCGAATTTGCGGCGATTATAAATTGACTGTGAATCAAATTATCAAGGAAAAGGAGTATCTTTTACCTACTCCTGAAGAATTGCTATTGAAACTAAATGGAGGAGAGAAATTCTCGAAACTTGACTTGACAAATGCATACTAACAGGTTGAACTTGACAAAGAGTCAAGAAAATACGTCTGTATAAATACACATTTAGGGATTTATTGGTATTCAAGGTTACCTTTTGGTGTATCAAGTTCAACTGCCATATTTCAAGAATTGTTAGAAAAAATTCTGTCAGGAATTCAGGGTGTAGCGTTTTTTGACATAATAGTGACAGGTGCGAATGATGAAGAGCATGTGAGAAATCTAGAGAGTGTACTGAAAAGATTGAGTGAATGGGGTTTGAAATTAAAGAAACCAAAGTGTACCTTTATGCAAGATTCTGTAGAGTATTTAGGTTTCAAGATTGACAAGGTTGGTATCCACCCAACCGAAACCAAGGTTGAGGCCATACTCAATGCACCAGCACCAACCAATGTGCATAAGTTACATTCGTTATGTGGGGGATATCTCATTATTAAATGCAAAATTCATCCCAAATCTCTCTACCATCATGCAACCACTAAATGCAATGAAAGGCAATGTAAAATTTAAATGGTCAAACAAATGTGAAGCGGCTCTAAAAAAGATAAAACGATTATTGAGTTCGGCAAATGTTTTGGTACATTATGATCCAAAAAAGAAATTAACCATGGCGGTTGACGCTTCACCATATGGCGTTTCAGCAGTGATATCGCATTGCATGGAAGATGGTAGTGAGAGACCCATTGCATTTGCTTCTCGGTCGCTCAAACCGGCTGAGAAAAACTACTCTCAATTAGAAAGAGAAGCACTGGCAATCATTTTTGGCTTACAAAAATTCCACCAATATTTGTACGCCAGAAAATTCACACTTTGGACAGACAA
>JXSR01S036515.1:1779-11933 GCA_000969725.1 Ophiothrix spiculata | reverse complement strand
TGTATACATCAGATATGCTACAATGAGCAACATGTAGGAGTCGACAACTGGACCCTTTTGCCGCGGCGGTACACATATGAACAGGTAATTATGGGTCTGGTGGGTGATACTTGTATTTGAATAATAGAGTTCCCAATCTCTTTTGAAGGGATTAGGTCAGAATCCACGATTGATAATGCTGTGAAGGGATCCCCGACACCGTCACAGCCAGCTTGTTACCTTCTTGGCATTAAGGATGCTGGTACACATTTGTCTCCATGGTCAGGGGGACCCCATGAGATTAAATGTCTTGTTCAATGGCACTAAATTGTGTTGTTCAATGGGTATGAACTTGTGTGTTGCTAAATGGGATTTAATTTTTGTGATGGGTTTTTAACTGGAGATCAAAAATATGGGGCATTCTGTGCAAAATTTGTAAAACAAAACTACCGTACTTCTCGTACCTTATCAAATTTAGTGTAGTCTAATGACCAGATGTCTTTGCTTGCTTATTTATTCAGCAAAATTAACAATAAACGTCTTTATTCGGCAAAATTAACAATAAATAATAATCAGTCATAATACAAAATGTTTTCTTTCATTCATTTGACTTTAATTTGAAATGAAAGACATTTGTTTACAAATTATTCATCTTTTAAAATGGCAAGAACATCGTCCATGAGATGTTTGGTAACATACAAATTCTTCTTTTTATACTACAAGTACTGTTAATTTGGTAACTTTCATTTGATTAAAGCCCATTAAAATGAATTTGAAAAAGTCCCAAAAAGAATTTTTGTGTGTGAATAGTATCATTATTTTTACAAAACACAAAAATTGAATGAAAGTTAAAGTATCATCACCATAATTATAAAAATCCCCTAAACCAGCCTTCCTAGAGAAGTTGCTAATTAATGGAAAGGACTTTGTTCTTGAAATACTTACAAATTTCTTGCAAATTGCTTCAATCCTGCTCAAGAGCTTTTAGCTTTAGGTAATACTTTCTGTTGTAGACACTGAAAAGTTTTTCTTTTACACAGGACCAAAATGTGTGCCACACAATCATGAAAGAATGACATAAATGCTAATTAGTGCTGTTATCGATAGACTTTTTGAGTATCGATATGTCGAGAGACAAACATCCAACATGTCAACAACATTATCGATAATCACACAATCTGATATACAGGCTTGAGTTACCAGTAACAAGTGTAAGCTTAAAAGCTAAAACTAATTTTCAATTTTTACTTAAAGCAATACTATAAAGTGTTTCAAAAATGAAGCACCCCTTGTCACCCATCACATTTTATTTTTTTAGCTTTTTGGTTTTGTTTTGGGTAGATAATGATACCCTCCAAATGATTTGGCTAAAATATGCTCACTTTTTCTGTTATAGCCAATTGTTCAATTAAATTCGGGATCCCCGAATTTAATTCCATGAGTATTGGAATAGGAAAGCATGCATAGGCTTTTTATCAATTTTTCGGCGACAAAGCAATTCTTTGACAATATACAATTGAAAAAGGTTTTAGATAGGCTCATTCCTTCATCGTATGCTGTTTTTACTAACAAGATGGTTCGCGAACCAGTAGTCTCGCCTGCGTATCGACCGCCTACTGAATTGACCGCCTACTTACTTTTGATCGCTGGTTCAAGACGAACAATTTGATACCTTAACCTTTGAAATAGGACAAAGTTAAAAATTTGACCTTTATTTCGACCTTTGACCTAAAGGAAAAGGTCGGACGACAGGGTCACCATTGACAATTTTGATCGGTGGTCCAAGACGAACAGTTTGACACCTAACTTTTGAAATTGCACAAAGTTGAAAATTTGACCTTTAGGAATGTTATGTCTCTTCCTGAAAATGTTCAGGCAAGACAAAAACCATTTTTGATCAAAATCTTGTAGTATTGCTTTAAATATTTCTTACAAATTCTTATAAAGAAAAGTACAACCAAATGTTCAAGTGAATTATGGTGATTATAGTGCTTATCCACACCCCTTCATGGTCTGTATTATTAAACAATGCTCAGTAGTACAATGACTAATATTTCAATCATTAAAATCTTATTATACAACTTAATCAGACACTTTTGTCTTTATATAAATAATCATAGGCTCAGCCTACTAGCATATACAAATCTGTACATGGTCCATCTATATATGTGCAAATGATTAAGTTTATAAATTATACACATTTCATGTCGCAAATGAAATGGAACCAAATCAATTCACACACACAGTGAATTTTGATGCATTCAATGAATGGCTTATTGGGACTGAATGCACTGAACAGCAATCAAATTCACAGCAAGCATATCAATTTTGTCACATTTTTAAAGCAAAATGGAATGCAAATCTATTAACCTAATTCATACACAACAAAATATTCATATTGCATATTTTGTGAAAAGAAAACATTAAAAATTTGAAAGGTAATCATAAGTCAAAATAAAACAAATCATCTGACGAAAACCACACACACTTAACGCTCTTCACACAGCTTTGGACACATTCCACATACACTGTACTCCAAATCCTTGTCGTATTGGCAAGGTTAGATGCAGAGTGTGTGAATTTTTATCATAATATTCAATGCATTTCAGTAAGTTACTTGTCACCCCCTTGTTGTAACTGGATATCATTAATATATCAAACTTTCGTCTGCATTTTAAACTGACAATTATGTTTGTATATTGCCTTAATTGCTAAGATTGACAAATCTTGGACTAACATGAATATGTTTCGATTTTGTTATAAAAATCTGTCTCATAGCTACCACAATAGTTGTAAAATCTCACATTCCTAGATAAAAGTATATGGTGAAATTATTTATATTAGATTATATAAGATTTTTGTCTGTGTGAAAAATTTGGGGGAAAACAGATTTCTATAGTTTATCTCAGAGTACCTTTTCCCCCGTTCGTGGGTTTTTTCTTGCCAACGCTTGTTGTTAAGCACTTCTGCGTACGGATGTACTTACTTACGCACGTATTTGCAGTGCGTGATTTGTTGAATTTGATTGTTTACGCTCACGCTGTTGGCGCGCGCGTTAAGAGAGGCGTACACGGCACGATCTGAAAGGAAAAACAACTCTGAGAAAGAGTATAGTATCATCATTTTTATGAAATGAGACACATGTGGCAGGGTTAATCCTTGGCAAATGTCATGAACGGTACTAAAATGTCACATGATCATGCCACAGAGTTAAAATGTGTTTGAGTGTTCGGAAAAATTATACTTTAGGTCCCATCAAAATCTATACCCTAACCCTAAAACTAACCCTAAACCCTAACCCTAAAATTTTGGATGGGACCTAAAGGACACTTGGTCAGAGTGTTCTTCAAGAGTTGCAAAAAATCTTTAAGAAATCCAAATCTCATTCAAATTAAGAACATGTAACATTTTGGTAACATTTGTGCCATTTCCATGGAATGACCCAGCATCAAGCAAGTGTTGGGTTTGATGGATAGGTCACACATTTAAAACTAAACCCATGCTGCAAATGACTCAAACTTGGACACTTCTATCAAAACATTAACAGATTTTCAAATCAAGCTTTGAGACATAGAATTTCCTAGCATATGAACTAAATATTTAATTTCCCAACCTTATTACTATTTTTAGCCTTCTTATATTTCACATTACACTTCATGCCCCGGGTTCATGCCTTTTTAAGATGAAAGTCCCTTTGATGCACACACATTTTTATTAATACATTTCCAGAATTCTATATGTGACCCGTCATATCGAAAGGTACCTTAACTTAAGGTCGGCATAGTAAATTACGAGATACGTGCCATTGAAGCTGAGCACAGTCAAAAATCACGCTCAAGGTCGAATTTCTAATTTCATCAGAAACATTACCTTTGATGTGTATTCTATCATATTAATCAGGTTTCAACATCCAAAATATATGACAAATGTTTTAAAAATCAAGATAAAAATCCTTTCACCATTCAAGTTTTACCAGTGCATAAACTTTAAACCTGATTTTCTCAGAACTATAGTTTTCTGAATCAGCCCGATGCCTTTTACCAATTTGGAAGTAACTTTCCAATCCAACATCCAATAACAAAAAGCAAGGTGTCATTTTAAAGCTTGAGATCTCATCATTCAGATGAGACCAAAAAATCAATTTTCTTTTTGGGACCCTTAAGGTACCTTATGATATGATGGGTCACATATAATAATAATATATATATTTACAAATTAATAATCAGCACCTTTCAGTATTTACACTTATTTACAATGTAAATTTAATAGCAAACCAAGGAATTTTTATATGGGAACCGGTATTCTCTGCCATTTTGATTTCACCGCCGTATAAATCCTATGGGAAGGCGGCCATCTTGGATTGTCGCTCATGGAGGGTGAAACAAAATGCACACGCAGTAATGCGATCTGTCTAGATATCGGGCCAAACTCCGAATATCCGTAGGTACAATAACTCTGCTCCATGAGCGACACAAGATAGCAGAGAATATCAGTTCCCCTATATCAAATCCTTTTAGCAAACACAGACTAATTAGCCTGTTATAATATGCAATAACAAAAATACAATTTTGTAAAAGAGTATTGACTATATTAACAAGCATGGTTCGCGAACCAGTAGTCTCGCCTGCATATCGACCGCCTACTGAATTGACCGCCTTCTTAATCATTCAGTTGTGGGGTGAGGAGTAGGGTATGCGTATTGAGCGCTTTCTTAATTGATTGCTACATAATTATTCAGTGCGTGTTAATTCCCTCAGATTTGGTAAACAAGCACTATGGTCTAAGTCCCGGTCTAAGTCAGGGGTTCATGAGTTATGACCTTGACCTCAAAATGACCTTGGATGACCTCAGCTCAGGTCAACTTTTTGAACAATTTTGGAAATTTGACCTCAAATGACCTTTTGACCTTGACTGACCTTGACCTTGGGTAAAGTACTTTCTATGGTCTAAGTTTAATCCATGTGGGGTCAGGGGTTCATGAGTTATGAGCTTGACCTAAAAATGACCTCGGATGACCTCAGGTCAACTTTTTGAACAATTTTGGAAATTTGACCTCAAATGACCTTTTGACCTTGAATGACCTTCACCGCACCCCCAAAAAAGGCGCGGCGCGTGTGCTAATCCCGAACCCCTTCATGTCACCAAGTTTCATTACCTTAGCCCTTATGGTTTAGGAGATATACTTAAAATACCAAATCACGCATAAATTATGCAAATTAGGTACTTCATATGCATAGTATGCGTTCAAATTGTACGCAGCGCCAGTTCAGCTCCAACCCTACCCACTCACCAAATATCATCAACATAGGGCATACGGTTTCCGAGATTTGCTCCGGACAAGAAATGTGGACGGCGGACAGTTTTAAGGAATGGTATGTCTCTTCTGAAAAATTTTCAGGGCGAGACAAAAATATGAGCTTTGATTCAATTTCATAAATGGATAAAACCTCCTACATTCTGCATAGAAATTCCTTTGGGAAGTCACATGCATTAATTTGCAAAAGATTAACTATTAAAGTTGGTGCCAACCCATCACATGTTTTGAAAAGATATTGTACTCTGAAATTACATGAAGTATACATTTTTTAAAGCGGTTACATGTTGAACATGACTGACTCTGTGATGTATGTCCACTTCCGTCTTTACTCTATTTTAGATTTCACCATCATCAACATTATTTTCACACTTTATTTCAAAGATTGGATGAGAGTTTTAGTAAAGCTTTTAAAAGTTCTATATTCCATAAGCACAAACACTTCAGATCATAATGACCCATCAGTACTGATAATAAAAAGTGAAATTGATTGACATTCCACTGTTGAGGTGCCTTTTTCATATAATATGTAGATATATTTTTCGTATTTTATCACATTGGGTATTGATGTCATAGTCGAGTAGGCAGTAAGCTTAGGCCAGAGTTGATATCCGTCTTCCCATTGGTTGCCTTCTGAGAAAGACCACTGGAGCGTCAAGTTCACACCTGAAAAAGAGATGGGCAAAACTGCATGTTAAACACATTTAATGTATGGATTTGGGTTCCAGGCTGGAGTTGTTATATGAGCAAGTTACTTATTTTTAGTATTTTGTGAACCCACTCAATATAGCATGGGCTGCAAAATGTGATCTCTATAAGTACACCTCTTTTTCATTCATTCCAATGGGATTTATACACATTAATGTGTTTATTAGAATGTGCAATATCATGATGTCTTTGTTATTAATTTCTTGATTGTTTCAACTAGGGATCATGATTTCAAGACTTATAAATGTAATAACAAAATAATTCTGTTTTACATTTCCAAAAGAAAGAGACATGTGATTCAGGCCTTACATTTCTGTGAATGTAGCAAATTTCTTAACAAAGCCAGACTTTAGTGCATTTGACCAAACATAATGGCCCGTATTCCAGAAAGGTGTTTAGCTAAATGAAGATTTTATTTCTCGTCAACAGCACGACTCATTGAACTGTTCTGCTTGAAAGCTGCAATGATGCATATCAATCCTGGACAGTTGATGCTCAGTTAAACAATGGTTTAGCTAAACATCTTTCTGGAATACGGGCCAATGTCTTTTAAATACTTATTTGTGCAATATTTTATCATGCACTTTACTGTCAGCTGGAATGTTTTAATCATTAATTACATATTGTTTTACAATACCAGTTCTACAATAAATTACAGTTACACAGATGATGCCCAAATGATGGCAATGAAACTTTCACTTCTTTCATCAATCTTATGCAATAACCACTATATTGTGATAAATGTAATATCTTCTTAACTGTGTAAATTCCATTGGAATGGAGGAAAAAGAGACACACTTACAAAATTGGTCATATCTGGCTTATTTTTCAGCCAATGTCTATCATTTTTCTACATTTGAAAGTATATTAAATCCTCTTTATGAAAATGACAACAAATTTATGATTAGGTAATTTTATCAAGATCAAGGTCATTTGTAGTCTGTGCACATTTTTTTGATTCAACTAGTATGCACAAGAACAGATCCCTTATTAGCGACTGTATCAAAACTATGAATATATGATACAAGATTTGGGAAAACTTACACCAAGAAAAAATATTTCACCACGTTCTGAGTACAGACCAACTTACTTCCACTGACCTCATATTTCAAATATACTTACGTTTGCTTGGGTCCTTGCTATTTACAAAGAATAAGACGCCCTCATGATACAGCAGGCCACCAGCACAGGACGGATCAATAAGGGTTTGGTCAAACTTTCTATATGGCACAGGGAATGTCTCAGCCCCATCAAAACTCACAGCAACAAATCTACAGGCACAGTGGAATTTATACTGGTTCCTGGCATTCAACATAATGGACCCATCTGATAGCTCCACCATCTAAAAGAAAGAAAAAGAAGCAAATGTGAAAGAACGGCTACAGGGAAAATCTTTATTGCAGGCATTGAGAACTTAATTATTTTTATGTGAATGCTTTGTCATCAGATGTTTACATAAATCAACAAAAGTTTCAAACTAAGGGGCCACCCTATTTTTTTTTGGGTGGTTTTTTTTTAGGAGGCCACTGTGGTCCAAGTTAGATTCCTGGTCGGGATGTATGTGAATTTGGTTGTCAATCCACACTTATCCCTGCAGACTTTCTCCAAGCACTTTGGTTTCCTTCTGTATCTAAAATTGAATATTCTTCAAAATATTTTAATGGTTCTACTCCTTACAAATTAATATTGTGTTCAGAAACAGTTTCATTTTTTTCTTTTGATTATATATATTCAAAATATCTCCAAATAAATTGTGCAGAGCAGCGCTCGACTAAGATTGGATGACAATGCAATGCCAAAATGGCACCCCCTCTATTGGAATTTCCTGGATGCACCCCTGAGGGGCGTTCATTTATACACTTTGATTAGTCATTTACCTATAGGTCAAACAAAACATTTCTTGGACAGTGTAAACAGAAACACAGAGTAGGGGTTACATTTACAAATAATAGGCCCCGTCATCTGGATTTTTGTTTAGACTGTGCAATACATTTTGCTTGGCCTATTGCTATTTTGTTTTCATGGCTAAATTATTATACATACCTGGCATTCATTTGGATAGAAGTCGCCAGCTTTTGCAGTTTGGTTAAATGGCATGGCATAAATTGGTATGGTGTTGTAACGCCATGTTTTCCCATTATCATCACTCAGGATACAGAAGCTGCCTTGTGAAGCCTTATGTCCACAGATGATCAGACGCCCTTTATGTGGTGGGTATTGCTTCTGTTAATTAATGAAAAGGAAGAGAAACAATTAAAATAAATATTGTCATTTCTATCAATACTTAGCAGTCCCTATACTACTAGTGTCATTTGTAAGGAGGTCACAGGAATAATCTGATCCCTTGATGACCTTTGACCTACATCCCATTGGGGTCACACACATGTGCCCCTACTAAAGGATCATTGTGTCAAAATCCAGTAAAAATCTGAAAATAGTACATCGTCACCCTAATAAAATTATTGTCGAACTGATATTTTTCAGTTTTAAGAAAATAAAGAAAAACAATCTGGTTTTGTTAGTATATTGATTTCATTGATCATTTCTTGGGTAAAAACTTTATGACACAAAGCAACTATCATGGCTATGTTGACATATAATAATAGGTATTATGTAACCACCAAACATCACTTTAATTTGGCAATTCTATAAAGTTAGATAGGCAAAAATATGTGTCAGATAGGCAAATGTGTCAAGTTGGTAGATTGGCAGTTTTACAAGGAAAGCAAATTAGGCAGGAATAAGCAAAGCCAATTATAACCGAACGCTAATAAAATGTTTGCCTATCTGATTCTTGATTGAAAATTGAAACCAGTCGAAACATTCCATGTCAAATAATAAATGTTTACAGTTAGACCAACTTGTACGATGGGAGGGGTACTCACGTTTTGTTTTGATACGGAAATTTCATTTTATTTTATTTTTGTCTACCGAGTGATAAATACTAATATTGCATTACTTTAATTTGCATACCTGTATCCCATATCCAGGACCTCCAGAAAAGTCATATATTCCAAATAACTCGGACATGTTGACAGGTTTATTCCACGTAACCCCTTCATCCGTACTGTTGATCAAATGAACTGAAGCTGATGTACAGTTTGCACCAATATGATGTGCACACGTGACATAATTGATAAATACCATTCCCGTGACCCTGTCTGTCAATATGGCACCCAGGTTTAGACCATCTGTAACATAGATACCATCATTGAGTAGGAATTGCTGAGGTTCCCAGTTATGTCCTGTAAAAGTAAAGTAATCAAAGAAAAAATGAACACAGTATTTTTTTTGCACGTATGTTTTGCCTGTGCTCACTGTTTTATCTCATGCTTCAGTTCGATTTTTTCATAATCCATCTGCTTTGTATTTTCTGTACTTTTTAAGGTGTATTTTATCTGTATCTTAGCTATTGAATTGTAGTATTTAATGTATTTAATCAGCTTCTTGTTTTTATCAATGTGTTTTTAATCTTTTTATGCTTGTATATTCTGTTTATCATTTGTAAAGCGCCTAGAGGCCCTTGGGCATTTCTGCGCTCTAAAAGTGCCATTTTATTATTATTATTATTATTATTAAGTAAAGTAAAAATTAAAGGTCAGTTTGTGGCTTTTGGTTGATATCTAGGAATTAGAATTCCATTAGTGAGAATAGGTCAAAATTCCTTGGTTCCTAGTGTTTCTGCTTTTGCCGCATAGATCTTCACAAGCTCTAGAGAAAGAGAGTCAAGTACATTTCATTGCTTAAGCAATGTGAGTGGTTAAGCAAGGAAGTTGATTACCAGCAATTTTTAAATTTGAAACATAGGGTATGCCTAGACATCCAAGGTTAATAATTATACTTTTATCTTACAAAATTGTTTGATTTTTTGGAAGAACCTGCACATAGAGACCACAGATCAAATTGCTAGAAATTATCCAAACTTTGCCTCTGGACCCTACCAGGACATATAAGCAGGCCCCTGGACCCTGCATTGTGAGGCTCTTGCATACTTGTTGTGGGGATAACAGCTATGTTAACCTCCATCAAGTGATCTTCTTACAGCTAAAAATTTGGGCCCACTATCATGAGTGCTGTCTTCCCTAGCTTCACACACTACAATGAGATGGTCGCTAACTGTTGATGAATGATACCTGGGGTCGATTTCACTAAC
>JXSR01S036513.1:72803-84271 GCA_000969725.1 Ophiothrix spiculata | reverse complement strand
AAATTTGACCAAAAATTAGGTTTTTTAAAGAAATTTCATAGACATTTTTGTTCAGTCTTTTCAAAATTAGGTTCATTTTAAAGAGCTTCAAAGTAGCTTTCTTTTGATACCAGATGTATGGTGGTAGCATTTTTTATTGAATAGTTACATCCTTTTTTCAATATTTTTCTCATGTCCACGTTTTCGTGAAAATGGCCATATGGTTAAAACAATGCAGATAAAGGTTAAAACAGTCAGGAGATAAGCTTTTTAAAAATGGCCATACTTGCTGGGAGGGGGTGCTTAACTGAAGGTGGGAGATTGTTGAAAGATGCAATCCCCCTTGTTGTTGAATTTTCTCTCATCAGAAATTAGTTAAAAGTGCAGTATGTGATTCTGATCAGGGGTGTGATACTTAAGTGTTGAAAAGGCTGAATGGTAATAAAAGAAAAAATATGAAATTATGACTTTCTTGAAGACATTTTTTAAAAAGCTGAAATCAAAATAATTCTATTACTAGCATCTCTTTGTTATTATTGTTGATACTAACATTTTATATTGCATGCCCATTAAAGGGACTAGCAAGAACCCCACTTAAAATATAAATCTTAGGCATCTATATGGAAAAGCTCTAAATAAAGCTTAAAAATCTAGTGAAATCCAAAATCCAAAAAAGATTCTTCTAAGAACCATTTCAAGAACCACTGACCCAAGACTGGAGATTATCAAGTGTGCAATCCAAATTTATTACAAAAGGCAGCTATTGCAGATGACTTTCTTGCACTCACATGACGACTTTTCATAAGCATGTTAGTGTTCTTTAAAAGATAAAATTTACACACAAAAAATCATTTTTTTCTTCTGCAAAACAAATAACAAATGCATTATACCATTTCCTCAGTAAATTTTTCCAGTAATAATAACAACAATATATAAAGCTACACTTCATAATGTATAGATGGACATCAACATTGATTGAGCAGGAAATGATATATTAGTTGGTGAAATGACGTCATGACTGCGTGTTGATGATGCAAATGGCTTAGCATCAATCTCAACTTGATATTAGAAGTTAAAGTTGCACTGCACAAGTAAAGCATCTGTTAATTTTTCTCAAACAGGTTTGTACACCATT
This sequence comes from Ophiothrix spiculata, assembly GCA_000969725.1. Lineage (NCBI taxonomy): Eukaryota > Metazoa > Echinodermata > Ophiuroidea > Amphilepidida > Ophiotrichidae > Ophiothrix > Ophiothrix spiculata. The sequence goes on along the minus strand of JXSR01S036513.1, from coordinate 83,157 downwards.
CTTTATCTTTGCAACCCTCATTGTATAATCACCAGTAACCTAAGGCAAAAAAAAATTGTTGTGTTGCACTCAGCGACCGACCCTATTCAAAAATTTAAAAAAAAAAAAAAAAAAAGGGTCGGGAAAGCACCCAATTTTGCAAAGATTGGGTGTTTTTTGAGAAAATATTTTGAAAATAGTGGAAAATGCACCCAAATTTCATAATTTAGGTGCTTTAAAAAATTATTTTTCCAACCCACAGACTCATTTTTTCCACTTTTGAGGGCAACACAACATTTTTTTTCTTGGCCTAAGGGTTTATGATACTTCTATGCCCTTCAGTATCTTTCGAAGCCCCATTGCTTTCAATATCTTACTTGCATTCCCTGCTTTTTTACCAAAAAATATTTTATTTCTTATATTTCCTACATGTAGTTGTCAACAAATGCAATGATCTTTATCAAAATAATATCATTTAAACATGCTACTCTCTAAATGTAAAGAGTGAAATTTCATTAAGGAATGAAATTTTACTTCAAATAATGCTGTTCAAACATGATACTCTAATTCTATTGTATTAAATTTTACTCTTTTAAGGAATTATTTTCAATTAGGAGTGAAAAAATGTGAGAATGTTCACTCTTTTTTGGCAGAAATCACTGTAGTCACTCTTTTCCTAGTGAACAGGCTGAAAAACAAAAATTGAAGAATCACTCGGAAAAGAGTGCAATTAAAAGTAGTATAATGATGGAAAAGTAAAATTACAACTAATTAATTAGAATACGAAATGTCATTTCTTTTCAGTTGAAAATATAATGCCAAAAAAAAATTGTTTGTTGCCCTACAGTGGAAAAAAATTAAAATTTTGGGTCAGTCGGTCAGTTGATCTTTTTCTTTTTTTTCTTTTTTTTACTCAACACATATATTTTCAAGAATAATGTCATTCCATGGATTTTATTGTGAATACCAAGCAATGCATGTGGCTTAATTAAAGATTGTGGGTCATTATTTAGAGGAAATATGAATTTTATATTACTAAATGTGACTTTATACTTCTAAATTTTATATTTTCTGTCAAAAATATTGAGTTTTCATATTTTAGGTGTTTGTAGGGAAAAAAATAATCTAAAATACCCAACCAGAATTCTTCGCATTTTAGGGTCGGTTGCGGATGGCAAACAAACATTTTTTTAAACCTGATCAGCATTAATTAAATGATTAATTGTGGCCTTTGACATTTTGTGATTCAAAGAAAACTGGAATCCATACGTTATGCACTTGTAAGGCATATCATACAAGCAGGAAATTCTGGAAGGCAACAGATTCAAGTTTTCTGAACAAAAATTGACAATCTTGATGAAATAGTGCCTGGATCGTTTGGATTTTCAAATGGGTTTTCATTTGAAAATCATAAACCTACTTGGCTTTGAACACATATATCCAAATAAAATATAATTTGTGTCAAAGCTCAGGTGTGGCTTGGCAATTAATGCGGAATACAATTGTTTTTTAAAATTTTATTCCCACCTTTGGTTTTTTCATGGTATAATGGTGAATTATGAGCTCCATATGATGACATTTCTCAAAGACCAAGTATATATTTATGGTTACAAATAAAGTAAAGAGGTATTTTATTTCCATGTGCATGAAGAAAAGTATTAATTTTTCAGAAAAAAATTCTAGAAAAAGAATCTTGAAATAGAAAAAATTGCCACATTTTCCAAATCACCCGATATTACAAACACGCAGCAGCTTTGAGACAAACCATTTTTTTTATTTGGCCTAATGTTACAGAAATATGTGGAATTAAATTTTGGGAAACATCTGGTAGATTTGTTATTTCAAGTTTTGTTCTTGGGACTATTAGGGGCACACAATTAGATTTACAGGGGGAGTAGGAAGTTTTTTGAAAAAAATCTCTCTCTATTTAATCAGAAGGAAAAAATCCCCCTGAACATGGAATATGGGAAAAAGCAGTAATATCTAATAAAAAACATTGCTCCCGAATGGGGCACGGAAAAAATTCAACCCTGAACCCGACTTCCTGCTCCCCCTGTTTTGTTTCCCCTAATTAAATGTGTATCAAACAGAAACAATTTCATTTATATGTTTTTGATTTGTCTGAAAATAAAAGGCAAAAATATTTGTTTTGTGGAAAAGAACCCACACAGAATCAGAATCAACTTTATTTCCATATAACACAAGCAACAATAAGGAATTATGATTTCCATAGTTCTATGCACTGGTTTACTGAAGAGTACCTAGCACATGTATACGAAATTCACAACAATGCTATCTACTAAAGACATATTGGAAAGGGAATATGAAATCAATGTGACATTAATTCCTGATGATAACACATTTAAATTCCAGATTCCTATTATCTTCTGAATATCTCATAATGCATTTGTATTATGTCCAAGTACAAAGGTTGTCACTAGTCAAAATTAAGCAGTGAATTAATTTAATATTCATAAGAATGTCAATCATAACACTGAGTGATGTTGCAATGGTGACAATTCATTGCTGTTTTTGTGGATTGGTGAAAGGTCCATTTGCCATTCTAGTGATAGTCTGCAAGGTCTTAAAGGGGAGAGGGGCTGGTTGGGGGCTTTAGCTCCCCCATCCCCAACCCACCCAAGCCTATTTTTACCTACTGCATGTATGCTGCTGTTATCTGCTGTTACAACACAAGATTTCTATAGATAACATTAACCATTTAAAGTTCATTACACAACATTTCAGAACTTTTATCTGCATGCAGTTTGCACTCTCCATTTACTGTATTAACTGTTAGGTACCAAATATTGAGAAAATTCTGATCAAAACCTTCACTGAAAGTATAATTTTGTTTTGAACGTTGATCTTGGATATGAGGCTATTCTCTAAAGGTGTGTAATGAAGCAATTGAGGATTCTAGAACCAGAAAGGGATTAAGTCATGTTGAGTATAAACTGAGAAAATGGCACAAACATCATATCATTTGTGTTGTCTTGAATGGTATATATCTTGAATGCAATATAAATTGCTGTATCTCGCAGTGACTCTTACACATGCTCTGATCATCAAATTACTACAAAACTTGTGCAGAATGTCGAAATGAGAATTCTGTAGCAGGAAAGTGACACAACTCAATTTTCAAGATTTTGTGACTTAACCCCCTTTTAATTCTAAGGTCCTCAATTAATCAGGAAAGAGGTTAAGTTTCATTTTTTAAAACATTGCTTTTTACTTCACAGATTGCAGGTAAATAAAAAGAAATCGCACTTTTCTATTGAATTTGCTAATACAGCCAATTTTAAAATTTCAACCCCTAGTGCAGTATTTTTCCTTCCTTGTTGACAACAATAACTAAATCTAAATATTTTGATATATGTGATGGTTCATTATTACCAATAACACTTAAAATGATGAAAAACCTCAAATTGTCTGGAAAAAATGCAATGATGAACTTGTCCAATGTCACTTTAAAGGGTATTGAACAAGATTTCTAAATTCAATTTGTTGATGATTAACACTTCATATGCCACAAAATAACAGTCATTTACCAGATATCGGGAAAAATTTGATCAAAACCTTAAGTCAACAAAATCCGTCGAAGCATATACGAGAAGAAGCATATTTACGAAAGTTGGACGATAGATAGACCGATATATAGATAGATAGACTAGATCATGGTTCTATGAACCCAGCACTACGTGCATGGGTTAAAAATTGAGTTTTTGCAAAATATATCGAAAAAATGAAAAATTTGGCAAATAATGAAATTTTGACGCGGGTACGATTTTCGGACGCGGGCGGGTGACGCGAAACTCAACTACGACTTTCAAGGGCCTAATGAGGATAAGTTCAATTAATATTTCTGTTATCTTTGAAGATAAATAACACCTTCTCTGAAGCTGTATTTCTTTATTCTGTTGAACATAACATTTTCTTTAAAATTCACATGCCTGTTAATAAAGAACCAGGGCCTGTGTTGCCCTCGAGTGGAATTTCTGAAAAATTGAGTCTGTTGATTGGAAAATATTTTTTCATAATTATTTTTAAAAAAAGCATGAAAGTGCCAAATTTGGGTAATTTTCCACTATTTTCAAAATACATTCTTAAAAAATCCTATCTCAGTTCAGCGGAACTCACAGTTCGGATACGTATCTGAATTTAGATACTCCGTATCAAAATTCTGATACCCGTATACATCCGAATTTGAATTAAAAACACCTAAAACGGGATATCAGCTGAAATTAATATTCAGCTTCGCCGTGCACCATACCGTTATGTATAAAAGTCAATAACATTATATTTGTCATCTAAATTCTAAGAAAGTTTTGGCCAAATTATTTTGCCTTCTGTGATAAGAAGCTATCAGGACATGTTTCATAGCTGTCCTGCTGGAATTGCACAGATGAAAATGACATTTCCACAGATAGATTTATCATAAATGCAAGAAAGATGTTCTACATGTACTTGCCAGCTTGCGCTATCGATTTGTTTCCTGTGCCACGACATGCTACCAGAATTCGGATACCCCTCCATATCCTAATTCTGATACGGGTATCACAATTTGGATACAAAATGTGGGTATCCAAATTCAGATACGTATCCGCCGAACTGATCTCAAATAAGTGCTTTCCCTACCCTTATATTTTAAATTTTTTGACTAGGGTAGGTCGCTGAGGGCAACACAACAATTTATTTTGCCTACTCAGCCCCTGAGGTAGTCAACTTACCCACACATCTGCTTTGGGTCCATGGTACTCTTTGCCTTCAAATAACTCTGGCGCAGCATAGGGAGGACTTCCACACCACGTACGCAGAAGCTCTCCTTTACTGAAGAAATTACAAAACCCAAAATCTGCAAAACAGAACAGAATTATGTAGTGAGAAAAATGATTAAAATAAGGACAATGTATACTATTATCATGATTTTACAACATAACCTTTTGGGTCAAGGTACCTGCCTACCTCTTTTGAAAAAAAAAAACCCATCAACAACAACAAACAAAAATACTGGTTCTCGGAACCACACGATCCCCCTGGCCGACGCGATTAGAAAAATGGAAAGTTTAGGGAAATTTGACATCATATGACCTTTGACCTTCAGATGTGACCTTTGACCTCATCAACATATGAGGATTCTTATATTATATCCACAAACCAAGTTTGGTTCCAATCAGACTTCAACTTTTCAAAATTAGGCCAAATTGACATTTGCAGCCTATTTTACAACTTGACCTCAAATGACCTTTGACCCTAGTATATGACCTCTGACCTCACCCACAAATGCGGGTTCCCATGAAGCACCCATGACCCAAGTTTGGTTGAAATCTATCGAAGTATGCAGAAGTTAAGAGGCAAATGTCAACCCTTTTCACAACGCCAACGCCAACAACAACAACGCCGACGCGGACATCCACTACTATGCCATAATCCCCCTTCTACTTTTCAAGCCAGGGGGATAATAAAAAGGAGACAATATTGTGATAAATGTCAAAAACTGATAAAGCTGAAGAAAAATCAAAAATGTTGCTTCTTCAGAATTTCACACAACTGACTGAATAAAGCCAAAATCTATAAATGTGACATAATTCAACAGGACCAGGGCCACAAACCTAATGTAAGCTAGGGCTCCATATTAATGAGATACCAGCTTCCAGTGTCACTTTCAATCCAGCATGAATTTGAGCCAATGGCTGATAGCGCCAGCCATTTCTCCATTCACAAAATTAGAAGATATCTTTCAGAGAATAAGACTAAATCCAACTTGTCAGTCAAATCAAAATCGGACAAAGCATTAGTGTTAGATCCAATCTTTAATTCACTTACATCTGAATACAAAAGAGGACATAGTGTTTGTATGACTGGATACAAACAGCATAGGGATGACCAATAGACCTTTTCTGCATGAATTCTTAATTGCGGCTGTTTTGCAAAATTGAAATTGTAGACTGTTTGAAGTTGGTGCAAAATAGTTTTCAAATAAGAAATTTTGTTACTGGCGGTACGGGCAATTTGTCATGTGAGAGCATGAAAGTGGTATCTGCAATCTGCCCTAAGTTATATTTATGCAACACCTTGTCACAAGAATGTGAAAAATCCTTCAAAATGTCCCTGTCTTATGTCAGTGGCTTTTGAAAGGGTCTTTCAGGTGATGATGTCACCTGAAGAACAATTTCAAGAGCCACTAACCAAAGACTTGAGATTAGACAGTGTGATATCCAAATTTATGAAAAAAGGCTGCTATTTGGATACAACATTCCTGCACTCACATGACGAATTGTGCCCATAGGATTGAATACAAGAACTAAGAATATAATGTTGTGACCTACCTGCTATTTTCACATTGTTATTAGCATCAAGGAGTAGATTCTCGGCTTTGAGATCCCGATGTACTACTTTCCTTGAGTGACAGTAATGGACGGCTGCGACAATTTGCTTGAACTTTGACCTTGCTTCTGTTTCGGTCATTCTACCATGTGCTATTAAGTGGTCTGAAAAGAATAGATACATGATTTATATTAACCCTAACAGTACCCACCGTTTTTAGCATTTTCACGGGGAAGGGGTAAAATAAACTAAGTACAAACACGTCATAGAGTGGGGGAGTAAGCAAAAAATTGCGCGCAGCGCGCGCGCCGCGAACCCGCGACCTCTGGTTTCAGAGGCAAGAGTGTGGGCTTCGTGCTACGGGGGGAACTCAGGCAGGCTAGGCATTCCGTGTTTAGATATAGACTGGGGTGATTGCGTAATGATTGATCGTGACGTATTTGGACTTAGGCTGTGTATGGTTTTGTATGATTTTACACTGTTAGGGTTAAAGATGAATTTACACTCAAAACACATCCATTTGATCTGATGCACTTCCAAATTAATTTTCTCACAAACGAATTCACATTCAGATGCTAAAAGATCCAGTAGCAGTTAAGCTGACATTTAAACACATTTAAAATAAAAGATACAACAACTCAACACCTCTCCTTTAGGAACGTACTGTTGTTGATATGAGATGAACACACAACACGGCATTCATGGAAACATGTTTTCGTAGTGCACATTTATATAAGTCGGCACACTTTTCATCGCATGTCGGGAACTTAATCTTGAGTATGTGCAAGGCCTGATTCAAGGGAGCAGTTGGAAACGGTAATCATTCAAAAAAACATTTTGCTTCAGATTCTGTTATAATTATTCTATGACAGATTTCTGCTAGGTGAGAACATTTAGAATTTCATTTATTCTCAATACAGAAGTTCTCAGCAAAATTTTCTTTAATATCTTCAAATATTTTCTTTATTTAAAGGTATTCAAACACTAGAGAGTTGTTCATCACAAATCAACTCTGCATCCAATGTGACCATGCAGGTTTATCATGCTCCAGTAGCTAAAACCACTCTTGCGCTATACACATGCGGATACATGGATGCATAATGTAGCTGGTGTGAACAACAACTATGCAGTAAAGATTCAGACATTGCCTCTTCAGTCAATTTGAGTATAGATTTAGATATTTGAATACCTCATCTTATCAGATTTGAATTCCAATGCTTTTACCAGGGCTCTGACACCGGCATTTCGCTGGCACTCGATATCGGCAGTCGTACAATGTAAACAATGCAGAGAAAACGCCGGAATACAAAATGGCAACTGACGCACTCATGGGCAAAAAAAGTGGCACCCCAGGGGACACTCTGAACTGCACCGTGAAGTCCGTGAACGCTTTCACGGCGCAGCATAGAGCGCAACCTTTGACATTTCATTCATGATTGTTTATTTACTACGATATACATTATTTTCCGTAAAACGCATTTAGGACTCTCAGAGAGGCGCGGACGCAACACATGCTAAATCAAAGATGGCGGCGCGCATGCACTGTGTCACTTTATAAATAGGTCTGTCATTTCCCAATCTTATATATTCCCTGCTTTTACTCAATCCAACCAACACATTTGGTGTTATATTGAGATCAATCTCACCTGATTATCACGCGTGGCAGTGCATCTGTGCACAGAACAAATTCACATTTACACAAAGATAATTGGTTATATGTGAAATTTTGAATCATAGGATTTTTTATCCTCTAAAATGTTCTATTTCTTGTATTTTAATTTGTACATTTAAATAACCCCGTTTTGATTTTCCATTAGAGATCATCACTAAAGGTTAGTGAAATCGGCCTGATCTTAAAATTTAATCCCTTGTTTATTCGGGAGCAAAACTTTGCTTATGGTAATGCCTCTCAAGCATGGGCCATAGATTCCAATGGGCAATTCACAATACAAATCTATAGGTCCAGCTTTTGGTTTTAAGCAAGGTATAGCAGCGGAAAAAGTTTATTCCAACAATAAAAACCTTTTACAAACATGGAAAGGAACAATTTACTGGAACATTTTCACTACAAAGACAGAAATTATATTGTCTTTCATTTCACCTCATAACATTGTTAAAAACAACAACTTTGCACTTCTGTAAAAACATTCAGGAAAGAGAACTTGATGCAATCTATCAAACCAATGTAGAAATTTCAAGTAATGGACATGAAATTCTATAAGGTAATAAACAAGTTAATACTCAGCAAGTTGCAAGAATGCGCGACCAAGGAGCAACCCACATGGCCTATTTTGCTCTAAATCTGTGTAAATGTTAACTCCTACCAACCAAGATGAGAGAGGATCATCTCTGCTCATACATACTGATAACACAGCAAATACTCTATGAATTTCAAATCAGCAGTTACATTACACGGCAGACTTGAAAGACACAATCGGGTAGCATATAGGTCAGGTGACGAAAATGAAATCAAACAAAACTTTTTTCATGAATTCCACTGAATTAGCTTGAATTGAAGGTCTTGAATTCTGGACATAATTTCGAAATTATCTGATCTTAGCATGATTCTACCCGGGATTTTACTGCCACTTGTACGACTGTTACCTTATATTGAGCATATCGACAATCGCAGTTGGTTACTGCAATTTGTTTTGAGAGGATCAAATTAAATCTGCCATTTGTTTTGGGTCTCAGTTTGTAAGTCAAAGTTTTTTTCATTAAAATAAAAAGATTTGCCACAGCAAAAAAAAAAAAATTGGTCAGTATTTGGTACAAGAATACCTTAAGATGATTTTCAAGAACTTACCGAATATCTCGCCACCATAGCATATTCTGTTACTAAGTACATGTTTAAAATAAAAAGATTTGCCACAGCAAAAAATTCTTGGTCAGTATTAAAGTCAGCCACGTACAAGAATACCTTTAGATAATTTTCAAAGAACTTACCGAATATCTCGCCACCACTAGCATACTCTGTTACTAAGTACATGTTTCGTTCTGTCTCCATCACTTGGTATAACCTAATGATATGCGGATGTCGTAATAATTTCATCACCCGTACTTCGCGAACTATTTTTTGTAAATTTTCGTCGTCTAGCTGTGTTTTGTCTATTATTTTGATAGCGACCTGTAATGGAGAACAAAGAAAAATAAACTTTATTGGATTTTGAATATTAATTAAGTCAGAATGAGTATAATTTGAAGGGATAATCCATCATCCTGATTATGAAATATCACTTTTCCCACACATGACAATTTTTTGGGTGTTACAGGAACAGCATGCCCATACAAACTTACCACTGTGATTGTTTTATCTAAAACAAAGGAATTAGTTGAAATAAGAGACAAAATTGTCCATCTCTGAATTTAGGGATACTAAAATCTATCTTATAAATAAGCTCCCTGAAAATCGCGTCCAGAATATTCAAACAATTGCGCTTCTACGCAATCCGTGCGTACGCGTAATTCAGAATTTAAATCACCTGACAAAGCTGACGCACGACGATCGTTATGACTGGTCAATTTTCCCCAGTGACAAGAACTTGGCGTGATGATCGCGGGAACAACCTATCACATCCAACTGCATGAATTGCAGTGTGTCGCGTACGGCGCAGAGTACTACTTGACAACACGCATTAATGAGTAAAAACCCCGCGAAACGGGGAGCTTATTTCTGAGATTGACTTTAGTTACCCGAAATTCCAGCTGAATTACACTGTTGCTTTGATTCAGCTTTATTTCAGGTCAAATTCAATCTATTATAATTGAATACTACATGGGCTCTATTTGAGATGAAAAACTCAAAATAAAAGAAAAACATATCTTATAATTGTTCAAGAGTGATTTTCTTAAGAAACTATATAAGGAGTATAAAAGTTGGGGAAGGGACCAGTTGGAAGGGACACACAATGCGATACTGTGATTAAGGGGTGTAAGCACCTTACTCAATGTTACGTTTTTGCAAATTTATTTTGTACCATAACTTTTTAACAAAGTGCTTAAAGTTAATAAAAGTATACATTTCCAGAAAGGAATTTTCACAAGGAACATG
>JXSR01S036513.1:48425-59912 GCA_000969725.1 Ophiothrix spiculata | reverse complement strand
AGGGAAGCATCAGCTTCTCTGAATAGGATCACTGAACAGTGCAAGATTTTTTACGACTTGCTCATAAATCGAAAGATCGTATCAAAAAAGCAATATAGACAGCTTTGAATATGGTCAGCGACTAGCAATATGTATAAAATGAACTGGTATTACCAATGAAAAGATTGCGCCCACTGATCAACCTTGAAACTGCCACAAACCTAGCTGTGTAATTTCCAGAAATACTGGTCAGGGGATTTCCCCTTTTACCACTGACGTTTTTGTTGTTTTCTACAGGTGGTTAATTTCATGTCTCATTGTGATTTGTTCATTTCAATTGTCATGGTTTTTGCTTTGGTCATCGATGGAAATTTCACATCTCATTGAAGTTTTATTCAGAATTTCACGCTCTGAGCAAAGATATTGAAAAATACAAATAACATCCTTTCAGCGTAATACAAAACGCAGATATTTTGACGTGTGCCAGGTCGACAGCAAATGGTCTTGAAGAGTACAATTTTATCTAAAATTATCAAAAATCAGATAAACTTAAATAAAATTTCGATATAATGAACATTTGTCCATGTATTTAAAATATTTCTAGGCAAATCAGACATACATGTTCCAATGTTGTGAAGTCACTATCTAGATGTGAACATGATGCACACTATATCAGAATTCTTTTTTGAAGTACACAAGTGGTGACCGGTACTACAACTTGTGCCTTACACAATTAGACAGGCGGGGGCGGCTGCGATCATGGTGATTTACAAGAAACTACTAAATTTATTGACTAGGGATTTCTAAAACGCAAATTTAGGGTACATTTTACGTGTCTTTCTATTGGCGCATTGATATTGAAAAAATTTCAAAAATCATATATTTACCTTTATTCAAATAATAACAAAAATGCTCCTATAGTAATACACTTAACTGTATTATTCAAAAACCGCTTGGGTACACGCGTGAACACCATTAGTAGCAAAGTAATTTGAAGTTTATTCGATGCACTCTTTTAACATAACAAAAATTACACGAGCGATACCGCGGAGGTATCTCGATCAATAATGGACGGTGGAGAGGCATGGCCATCGTCGTCTGACAATTAATAAAATAAGGACATCGGTCCCATGATATATGTCATTCGATAAAGAAAAGTCCTTAGTTTAAATTGTTGGCGTTCAAGAAACCTTTCCCTTATTGGCAAAATATCTGTTATAAAGTCACTACTCATCCCTCAATTATTGTTTTTATTTTCAGTATTGTCCGTCAAAATTCCCAATTCATTATTTCAAGCAATTAAATATATTATTTTTCAAATTCACATGGAATGGCGGAAATGACAGGGTGAAAAGAAAATGTATGTGTAATGATTATTCTTTACATGGTTTGCGTATGATTGATCCATATAAATATGCCGTTGCTCAAAAAATGTCATTGGTAAAACTATTGCTTGATAATGATAATGTTTCTTTATGGAAATCAATCGAGTTGGCTGCTATGGATAAACTGTATGGTGATATATTATGGCATTCATATGCCCCTGAAAGAGTTTTTAAATTCTCTTCATTGCAGTCAGCTCGCAGATTCATTAAGAAATTGGTATTATTATCGTGATTTTGCAGTGAAATTGTACTTCCATGTTAATTTCTCTGATCTTGGAGCATGTCAATCTTTGTGGTTTAATAAGAACATAAGGTCAAAATCTAAGCAGTATTTTTCTACGAAGATTGGTATGATCAAGGTTTTATGTTTGTTAATGATCTTCTCAATCCTCCTCTTCCAGAATATAAACTATTTGAAGAATTGGTCCTTGATTTTGAGATTTCTCATAAAGGTAGACAAAAGTATAATTTTTTAATGAAAAACATTCCGGAAATATGGTTTGATAATCCGTATAACAATATTTCTCATGCTAATATTTTTGACAGAATTGTTGAAAATCTCCTTAGTAAAGCTAAATTCCAAAGTATACCTATTCTGTCATGAATGAAAACTATATGCCTGAGAAACAAATCAATTTTTGGAGTGAGTTTCTTGAAGATTCAGAATCGAGTCCTGATTTAGATTTGGAAGATTGGGAAAAAATTCATCTCAACAATTTTAAATGCATAATTGGTACCAGGCTTAGATCTTTTTATTTTAAAATATATTCCACAGAGCAATTGCTTTAAATAATTTTCTTTTTAAAATTAATAGAAAAGATTCCCCTTATTGTTCTCTTTGTGGGAAATTCCCTGAAACATATGATCATATTTTTTGTGATTGTGAAATGATTAAGCCTATTTGGAATTACCTTTTTCATATTATTTCAGACAAATATGACATTGGTTTTTCTTGTTCAAAATTTGATATGATTTTTGGTGTCCTGGGGGATACATTTCTTACACATTTATTTTTAAGCTTAAAATATTATATTTATGCAAGTAAATTCCAAGGTAAAAATCCAAATGTTATTGGTTTTAAGGCCCATATTAAGATGACAATGAGTATTTTATTGCCAAAAACAAGGGTAAATTATCCAAGCATTTTAAAAAGTGCAGATTTAATATTTAAGTATCGATTATGGCTGCATGATTCAGTCACATGTGTATTTTTTTTTGTTTTACTATTTTATTTGAGTTACATTGGGACAATTTATACTATCATTATAGTGTGTACATTTTTTTTCTCAGTAATTATATTGATTTATTGTTGATTTATGTGATTTGCATGATCCTTTAAAAATAATAAAAAATATTGAAAGATAAAAAGAAAAGTCCTTAGTGATGGTTTAGATCAGTACATCAGGAAACTGAGGACGGTCCATGGTTTAGAGGTCATCCTCAGTTGAAATGCTGTTTTTCGATTTTGTTTCCTCAGTTGGATCTGCAAACACAAACCTACATAGGCGGCGGACCCGGGGGGGGGGACACGTCCCCCCCTAAATTTCACGAGGTGGGGACGGACCCCCTCAAAAAATAAAGAAAGAAAGAAAAGGAAAGGAAATTGACATTTTCCCTTTGTTTTGATAAAATCAAAAAAAATTGCGCGCTTCGCACGAATTTTTAGATATTTTGTCAATTTTTAGTAAAAATTTGCCATTTTTGCGCAAATTTTAAGATTTTTTTAAATAATTTTTAGCTGAAATTAGCCGATTGGACAGATTTTTTTGCGCGTAGCGTGCGCATTACAAAGAATCATAATTTTCCTCCGACCATTTTTGCTCAAAAAAAGCCGTCCCCCTCTAAAATGTTTACCTTCCGCCGCCACTGCAAACCTACCCCCACATACAAATCAGGCTGACATTTAGGTCTTACCTGATTCTACTGGACGACCTAAAAACACCTAGACGCTATAACCCACCGGTAGGTCAATGTGCGCAGCACCACTAAACACTCGCTCGGGTTTCTCAATTCGATTTGGCATTGTAATGAGTTTTGCCCTGTATGGATTTTACTCCAAATATCTTGGTCAAAAAAGATCGCCCGGCAAAAATGACCGCGCATAGAGGAAGATATCGTGTTTAATTATGAATTTCAGTCGTTGTTTTGTGAATCAGAATTCTATTATGGTTTTATTGGTCAATTTTGTGGAAACGTGACGTATCAACTTGGCTTTACTATTACACTGACCCGTTCCCATATAACAAGAACACTATATTCCGTTTTACAAATTACATACATGTAAAATTATACATGTATAGAATCAGATTTACAACACAAAGCAAAACTTTAGGGATTATGGAATATTTGTTCAGCTTGCTTTATTATTATTTAGAGCAATCCCATGATTCAATTCGATAGTCAATACAATTATAAATAATATTCCATTGACCGTACAATTTTAGATGTTAATACCACATATTAACACGCAGCACAATATAGCATTATGGGTGTAGAAGCTTGTAGGCACAACACACACGGCATATGGATTCTGTTTTTTGCAACTTTGAGAAGGTCACTACATCATTCCACAGGTAACATGATAAGCGGCGCTGTCAACATTGTCCTAACATAAACAGGAATTTTGACCGACTGCGAGTGCATAACAAACGATTCTCGGGCCGTATAACAGTTTTGCAGTGACCTTTGACATGTGTATGTTTGCTTTGGATGTGTGACCCGGGATGCGCGAAAGGGTGAATCGGGGGGCGGTGCTGCGTTATAATTTTGCAATATTAAAACTTATTAATACCATTGAACATACGCGCCACCGAGGACAGAGCAATAGCTCTGTAGCCGGGTGCACCTATGATACGCGTACGTGCTAATCCACCATATTCAACCACCACACCCCATGACCATTGCATATCTGGGTCTAACTGACCCAGTGCATCAGACATTTGTAGTGGTAGTTTCAAAAGACCAGACCAGACATGGAGAACAAAACTGTAAGCTACAAACAGCACTTACAACATGAACTCATAAAAAAGATCCATTTTTCTATAAAAGCTCTTTTGATCTTGTTTGAGGAAAAAAGAAACATTTTACCTCCAACTAAAGAAATTGATTAAAAAAATGAAACTTTTAAGCTCAGAAGGCTATTTTGGGCTGAAAGTTCCATAACTCTTTCCTACCATAGAGCTAGCAAAATACTAAACTCTCCTATTTAATTCTATGTCAATACTACTAAAGTATACTTGTCCTGGTTTTTGTAAAGGAGTTCATAATGATCTCATAGAAATTTGCTATGCCTGTCAAGTGTCCCATGGGTCATGAAAAAGTTCTCGAAAATTATAACCCTGCATTTAAAGGAACTTGTCAAAGCTGCAGCCCCTGGTGGTGGTGGTGGTGGTGGGGGGGGGAGGACATTCAACTTTGGTTCTCGTAGGAGTGAGTAGGAGCAAAATTGGTCTTGAGAACTAAAAGTTTAAAACAGACCAGCATCTCTTTTCTAGGTCAAAACTACTCCCCTCTTTCCTGAGCCGTAGCCTACAGGAAACAAAATTGTACGAGTAATTGCTCTTTCAAGAAATTGTATGTTAAAGGTGCAATTCATGATTGTGATTTGACAAATTCTCGCCTCTTTTCTAGCTAAATAAAAAGAGTACAACAGAAATATATCCTGAAAATTTCAATTGATTCCGACCGTTCGTTTCCAAGTTGCAAGCTTTTCAGCATTTTGAAATTCCCCATAGGTTACTATTCTGTCGGACGTAGTTGTTGAATTTGGCGTACTCAGTCCTTGTTACTGGAGTGAAACTTACTGTGCGATGTCTATGGAGTGAACCAATATTTCCACAATATTTTATGTTTCCGCTCTGATTCATTAATATTTACTTACAATAAAGATGAAAGACACATTTTTGAACAATATATCAAAGAAAGGGGTTGATACAAAAATTAATTTAGATGAAAATGTAAATTTTGTAGACTTTTTCATTGACCTCCAATGCAATGTTTTCACGCCAGGGAGTAACATGGAACAGCCTCAATTGACCAATCAGAGGACAGGATTCTAGTCTGTGACATCAGTGCATCCGACAGAAATGTTGTAATTACTGTCAGGGCCCAACAATAATTAGAAAATGACACATTTTCTCACTTGTCTCAAGAAAGAATGGTTTTGGGATCGTAACATATACCAGTTGAGGATTCTCATGAGCTAAAAACCTCAGTTTTGATAGAGGTGACTTTGAAGGTGAAAAGTGGATCATGAATTGTCCCTTTAAAGTACGATATAATTTCAGCCTGCATTCAATTTTATTAAATGAAGAGAATCCTTGCTAGAAAAGAATCCTTGTTAAGTTACTGAACTTAATACAGTTTTCCATGAAAGTTAAATTGTAGGGATGCATGAAACTGAAGGCAAGTCAATCACTACTTATTGAAACACCTGCAATTAGAGAAAATAATGGCAGAATTTGCAGAAAAGAAATTGTATGAACTCTCAAAATCTTAGGTTCATCATCATCGCTAATTCCTACAAGAATCCAACCATTATAACAAATAGATTTCTGTTGTAAAACATGATTTTTTTTTAAATATCACTCATATCAATGAATATGTGTAAGAAAGAAAGATAAGCATTGAATTACGTCATTTAGTTCCCGGGTGTTATAAGAGAAGATATCGTGGGTATCCCATCATGCATTGCTTCCTATGGGAAATTTTGTACAGGAAGTCATGTGAGTAGTTAGTGATGAAACATGCCTAAAATGCTGGATTACAACAATTGACTTTGATTTATGGACATTTCATCACTAACTACTCACATGATTTCCTATACAACCTATCCCATTGGAAGCAATGCATGATGGGATACACACAATATCTTCTCTTGGGTGTTATCATAGCCATCGAGGTAATGCAATGCAAATCAATGCTTTATTTGCACGCTGACGTTAAGTTTTACCAGACACTAGTTAATTTATGAAAGTTTTATGGCATTTGAAGAAGATATCACAGACATATGTACTGAAACTGGCTACTTAAGTATTACTAGATCAGTCCCTTGCTTTTTATATAGCCTTTCCGAATTACACTTATTTTTTTTTTGAAAAAAAAATGAATGTGCATGCAGTGTGAATTAATCTAAGCATATCTTACAATGCAAAATCAGAAATGAAATGGGAATTTTTTAATGAGGTTACATAAGTGCATTTAACGGTTGGCTGTTGATTGATAAGATGTTGCAGTTAAAATGATTGAACTCTCACTGTAAGTAGCATTTCTACATCATGCAAATTACACACTTGTAAGGTTTTTTATATAAATTAACTCCAAGAGAAGGAATTTCAAAATGCAGGACTTATATAAAGTGTTCTGAAAATTTCCAATAATGCCTAACTTACTACTGTTTGAATGTTACTGTTGTATGAACACAAACTAAGCTTTTAAAACAAAAGGAGAGCAAGGGAAAAGTTAACTTTAGGTTCCATCATAAATGGCACCCATGACCCCCAACCCTAGCTCACCAGGGGTGTGAGAGTCATGTGATAAAAAAACTGAAAATAATGAAACAAATGTCAAAAACAGGCTGAAAATGAAAGAAAAAGCTGAAATTATGACTCTTTTGAAGCCATTAAAAAAGCTGAAATCAGCTAAAAAGCTGAACTCTCACACCCCTGGCTCACTAACTATGACCCGACCCTAACTCACTAACCATGACCCGACTCTAACCCTAAACCCTATCATTTTGGATGTGACCTAAAGTATACTTGGTCCGAAGGCCTATTAAGGGTTCTCACTAAGGATGGGAACATTATCATCACCCTTTGATGGCGACAGTGCAATAGATGATATAGCTCTGGTTTGTTTTACATGTATTATCAAGTGCAATAATGGTTCCCCTGTCTTTTATTGACTACATGTATTAATTATATCTTGTTGTTTGTTTTAGTATTTATATATTTGTAAGCCTTTTATGTGTATTCTGTATATATTATCATAATTAAATATTTTTTATATTTTGCAAAAATTTGCACGTAATTTGACCTGAGGGTCACGAACTGCTTTTAATAAAACCAAATGAAAATGAAATGATTACATGAAAAACGTTACATGGCCGCATCAGTCAAGTTATGTAAGAGCGGGTATCAGATAGCACCTGCTTATTTCCATGGCAGGTTGTACATGGCTTTCTCAGAAAACACATTAAGCATTAAATTATTTTTTCTGAAAAACCACTACCCCTTCGATGAAATGATTGATCCAGTGCTATTCAATAGTTTGCACATACAAATGCCATTTTCATACACCTGTATCATAAACTGATCCTGTACAATGGAGAACATTTTACATCCATCATCATTACCATTTAAAGCTCTAAAATTGAATGTGATGCACTATAATATAGCATTTGTGCTGAAGTTCAATCTCAAAATACAGTGCAGGGTCCACTACACTAAATAAACTGGCGCCGCTATCCGGTGTTTCTAAACTGGCGCCGCTATCTGGTGTTTCTAAAATCGGCAAAATTGACTGCCCTTCTAAAATGAGGACCTCAAAAAGTGTAGAAGGGCAATTTGTTTTGTGTTTTTGTTGACCTAATCATGGATTTAGGTTTATTTAAAGTTTTTTTGATGATATTTGATCTCCAGAGTACTTTGGTAAACTTTTAAGGCTAATCCCAAAAAAATGCATGAGATTTGGGAAATACGAAACGTGGCTCTCAGTGATGGGGCGGTATTACCTCCAACGCACGGTATCTCGAAAAATTTGCCTTATTGTTATATATTTGTCATCATTTTTTGTTAAAAGAGTTCATAATCAATTAAGAAAAGACAGTGTTGAAGAAACCAGTTGCTTTTTCAATGAGTTCTCGGGTGTTTTTTGGAAGCCATTTTGTACAGTACGTCAATGGGGAGCTATTTTGTGGTGTGCCACCTGCATGAGGACCAAGGAAATTATAAAAGGGAATCTGCCCTTGCCGCCATTTTGATTTGACTGCCGTGTAAATCCTGGGATGGTGGCCATCTTGGATTGTCGCTCATGGAGGGCGCGTAACATACCACCGGCATTTTACAGCTCCGAGTTAAACACTTTGAGAATCTTCAAAATGGATTAGCGTGAAAATGGGTGTACTTTAAACTAATCAAGTTGCAATAGATGCTGCTTCATACACAGACATGGTTTACACATGAAACAAAATGCCCATGTTGTAAATGTGTCAACAGTCCGGTCCAACTGCCCATATAGGAAAGGTTGCCTGATACGGCAGCACCTTTCCCAATCTGGCAAGCATGAGTACCCACAATGCACTGTACCATTAAAAATGTTTTATTTTATAATTTGAAATATCCTTGGATATAAGAGCTTATTTACTATTTCTTTCAATAAATCTCCACTCTAAGGTTTTCAACATTTTAGAGTTAAAAACTATTTGTTTTCTTTATTTAAATTTGAATTAAGAAAACCGTTAAAAATGGTTATATCAATTTAAATACTTTCTTCCTAGTCAAAATTTTTTCCGCCTGGTGAAAACCCTCCAAATTTGACCCTGTTACTGTGTACCAAAAATCAACTCCAACCAAAGACTTGTTTGGTTCACAGCTAAGATTTTTTAAAATACAATAGGTTTTGCAGTGCATTCTGTGTATTATGCTTGCCAGATTGGGGAATTTACAGCCGTATCAGGCAACCTTTCCTAAATGGGCAGTTGGACCAAACTGGTCAAGTAAAGATTTATGCATTCAGCCTGGATATCGGGCCAAACTCTGCTCCATCAGCGACAACATGATGGTGGTACAAGGGGAAGATTCCCCTTCAAAATTTCCTTGATGATGACAGTCCACTTGGAACCAACTTTTTGCTCTTTGTCCAAAATGCAACATAACTCAGAACCCCCCCCCCCCCCACCAATGTTCTGAGTACCCACTTCTAGTTGTGGAACATGATCAATGCATTACCAATACAAAAACAATTAATTCATGAATACTGGCAGGGTCTCTCTGCTTTTTTGCACTTTAGACATTTGAACTTATAAATCATCAATAATAACCCCAATACAATGTACTATATGGAAACGAAAACAGAATCTATAAAATCAATTATGTAGTATCGACAGAAAATAGATGCATATTTTATTGATGACTGTTTCCAACCTTCAAATGTATGGAATATACCTCCTGTAAAGGTCTCATGTTCAGGGTCCATTTAAGTTTCAGCCAAACACAAGGCATTCCTAAACAAATGCTGAAATATTTATCAATTTATAACATTTAAAGCAACACTATAAAGTGTTAAAAATGAAGCGCCCCCTGTCACCCATGACTTTTGATTTTATTAGCTTATTAGGTGGATACTAATACCCTCCAAATGATTTGGCTTAAATATGCTTACTTTTTCTGTTATATGGCCATTTGTTGAATTAAAATCAGGATCCCAAATTTAATTCCACATGTATTAGTATAGGAAAGCATGCATTATGTTTTTATCCATTTTTTGGTGGCAAAGCAATCTTTCAACAAAATACACTTGAAATCACTTGATCACATACATTCCTTTATTTTATGTTGTTTTTAATATAAAACATTTTTGATCAAAATCTTAAAGTATTGCTTTAACAAGTCCTTTATGCATTTCTTTCCTGATCTCTTATATGAAGAACCTGATACATGTGACACCGCTAATTTGGGATACTCTGGACTAGCAAAAGTATTGGGTTCTGTCCATCCAAAGAACATACTCTAATTTCTGTAACATTCAAATTGACAACATCATGGATAGTATTCACATTTTCAGAAAACACAGACAAGTTCAACATTTTGAATGCCTTCACAGGGTTTTGTGGAGAACAATTCAGACTTTTCTTCCAAGCGGCTGACATACATTGGTTCATAATTAAACGGTGTTTTTGTGTATTTTCAAGCATTTTTAATTTGCCTTATGGAGTGTTATTCGTGTCTCTCAAAATATTTGACCAGTTGATAAATAATCAAATATACATATTGTGGCAAGCATTCTTATTGCAAATGATATTTGATTTGATTTGGTTATGTATAATTGAAGAAACCAAATCACATCAAATATCATTTGCAATAAGAATGCTTGCCGCAGTAAAATTGCATAAATTAGCATAGATTTAGAGGGGAGATACCAGAATCAGCGCCATTTTGATTCCTTCATGGGGATCAAATTGGGGGTATAGTATTTGGGTTTTTGCCGACGATACATCACATCTTGCCATGATGCGCAAATATTGAAAACACAAACAAACACTTTGCATACAGTTTGGTGTATCAATTGTGTAAAGTATTATTTGCGTGGTTTGTCCGTCTTGTCCCATAAGGGCCGGTATATGGAGTCTGGTGTCTACACTCTAAATCTTCATGTAAATTAGTCAGAGCAGCAAATTTAAATCTGCATATACTTTTTTCACAATCAACTTTGAATTTAAAACAACCATTTGTTAAGAATGAAAACAAAATGTATGTGTTTACAAGTTTTTGTAAAACCTTGCCTATATATCAAATTTTAATAATTAATCAAGAGAAAAAAAGACAAATTGTCTGACAAAATGTCAGGCATTGCTCGCTGGTAATCCGTAATCAAGTAACTGTCCGGGTGATATATGAACTTGTGCTGACATCAAATACAATCTAGTATCACTCACTCAAAGTGATTTCAATAGAATCATGGAGGGGCACTCACAAAATGACACAAAGAGAAATATTAGATCAAGGTGCATTTATTGGACAAACTTTCACAAATTTATTTGCAGATGATGTTCCACAACCACCAAATATTGTGAAAGTTTTGATCAAAACCTTCAGAAAAGTCAAAAACTAGAATTTTGTTATATGTATGTTGATCTTAGATATGCATTATTCTCTAAAAGTATGTATTGGTGCTTTGTATGTCATAAAAGAGGTTGTTTTTAATTGTAAAATATAGCTTTAAGGTCACATATTGCAGATAAATCAAAAGAAATTTTAATTTTGCAAATGGATCAGCTAATGATAGGGATGCCAGTGGTAAGCAACAATTTTGCAGGAAAATGAATAAAAACTGACTCTCGCATAATAAATCCTGTTGGGGTAAATTGCAGGAAATGACTTGAAAATCATTCAAAAAGCAGGAATTC
>JXSR01S036511.1:0-16955 GCA_000969725.1 Ophiothrix spiculata | reverse complement strand
ATAAATATATTAAAAGACAAGTCAGTTTTCAGAGTCAAAGATTAAGGCTGTGATTGATAACAACAATTTGAAATCTGCTATTTTTTTACACATTTTTAGGAAAAGAGTACCTGAAAATTTACTTTATGTGTTTCAGTGACTTCAGTTATGTGTTTGTGGTACTCCGGAATTCCATAGAGTCAAACCATTTCAGATTTACTAGTGTCTGGATGTCTACTGGGTATTGAAAACGTTAAATTGACATTTTGAAGAGGTCGATTTTTGAATTATTGACACCCCCTGGCCCACTGTGCGCTGCCATGGCAGCGATTCCGTGATCATAGCTAACTCCGGTCTATGACGTATTTGGACTTACACGATTTTCTTGATTTTGTGGAATGGGATTTTGTGAGGTTCGGTGGTGTTAGGGTTAGTTTAGGCACATAGGCTTTATTAACACTAACACTTTTAAGCACCTCTTCGTTTAAAAACTTTCTCCTCGGAAATTTTAAAATAAAAAATCATGGGTTTTCACCTGGATTCGAACCCGGGACCTCTCGCTTCCCAGTCCGCTTATCACTATGTCAAGCCACTGAGCAGGCGCTGCCATGGCAGCGATTCCGTGATCATAGCTAACTCCGGTCTATGACGTATTTGGACTTAGGCGATTTTGTGGAATGGGATTTTGTGAGGTTCAGTGGTGTTAGGGTTAGGAAACGACAGACAGACATGTTTTGGTGCTACAGCTCTTTTGGTGGACATTTTTGTGGACCTTTCTGTACATTTTCAATTTATTTTGGGTGGGGGTACTGTACAACGCAAAGGCCTTATGCTGACTAGATAGTCACCTCCTGATTTGAAGCAGTTAATCTGCTACAACTCATGGAGGGATAGACACAGTCTATGGGAAATCCAAGCAACTAAGAGAGTACAAGGAGAAAAATCACCTCACTGCATGGGGAGATGCTTGACAAAGGTTATTACTGCTTCATGGTATATATCTGCATGCGTCCTTTTTCTGTAAAATTACTCTAACAAGATGTGTCATGGGAACCTGATTTTCATAGGTCTTGTTGATTCTGACTACCGTACTACTGTTTATTTTACATTAAAATCTTAGGAAAGCAAGATGAGTTCATTGAGAAGCAACTACCATGGAATTGAAGTCTATTTTACTGCAGCACAGTTTGCAGAGCTATCAGAGTACGAGAAGCTTAGGCTCAGAAATATGAAACAAAACTATGAGATGATGGTCAAAGTTGGTAAGTATTTCAAAACATAGCATGTCAGGCAGTATCAGAAAGAGTGTTCATGTATCACAAGGTTTCGTTTGAAATTAAACTGATTATTATAAAATATTTTTAATTCAACTTCAAGACTGATTTTTTATCATTATTCAGCAGAATGCCAGTCTTTTGCTTGTTCATGTGTTCATGTATGCTGCCAATGGTCGTTATGTAACCATGATGACCTTCATAAAAATGTTATTATTTCACAAACCAATATAGAGAAGTACTCATCTCATAAATATTCATTAAGAAACCAAGGAATACAATTGGTAGGTTAAACCCGACGCGCATGACAGTAATTTGCCTATTTCATCTGTGTATCACCTGCGCAGCGGGGAAAATTGAAAAACTATCGCACCCCTACTATCGCACCGCTGTAAAGTAATCATATTACTTGGAAATTCATACGGTGACCGAAAAGAAAGGATATTTTGGGTGGAGTTTTTGATGTGTAAACACATACCACATTTAGAGAAATATTTATGTGGTATAGTAAATACAACATGTTCTTTTTTTTCGAGTAAGTATTAAAAATTCCTGATCCTTTGGTGTTAGATATGTGTGACTACTTCCCTCCGCTTTGCATCAGGAAGTAGTCACACGCATCCAACACCTCGGGATCAGTAATTTCCACTACTTCCCTCAATACCATGTTGTACGGTATTAAATGTATATTTGCAGGTTTAGACGTTCCACCACCTGAGTTCATGAGACTACCTCCAAAAGCTTTGTCACAAGCTGGAACAGAAGAAATCAGTGGGACATTGTCAGCTGGAAAAAAGAAAGGTACGGATGTGTTAAAAGTCAAAGATGCTTGAAACATGAATCCTATCTTATGTTTAAGTAAAATATGACCATGGTAGCGTCTTTGATAATTTGTTGGATTAAATTCGATAAAAAAAGCTGCAAATAACGAATTTATGAATGTGGGCAATGTAAATTGATGTTTTAAAATAGTACAAATAGCTTTCGAAAGCAAGCATGTACGAAAGAATCAATTCATGTGGTGTCTCTTGAATTGCCAGATAAGTCAGATATAGAGCTACTATGATCATGATGAGGTAACTTTTAGTGCCTATTGAAATTTGAGTGTAATGATTAAAAATGGTAATAGTTGCTCACATTTTGACTAATTCCTCACTGATTTTGCACCTTTTGAGCCTTGACTGCTGGGTGTTTTGACTCAAAATCAACTTGAGTGCCAGGTGGATATTATAGTGCTGGTTGGACCTGCCAGCTGTCTGGCATAGCTAGAACCCTGATCATGATTCAGTGGCCTAATCAAATATCTCATCGATTATTTCATTACTCACTTCAGGTCGTAAGAGGGCTGCAACTTTCAAGGCGCCCATCAAGAAGAAGATTCAGAGACTGCAGAAAGATGTGGTAGGTTTTTGGGCATATGCATGCACCTAAATACCAATGCAACCCTGAATATTGTTCTTGGAATTCTATCAACCTGTGTGGCTTCAAAAAATTGTTCCCATTTATAGACCATATCTATAATTGACATACCCCTGCCGTTGATGGGGTAAATCCACAGAATCGAGTGGGGAATCGGAACTCAGAACGAGGCCAAGTATGATAAATACACTACTTGATCTCGTTCTGAGTTCCGTTCCCCGTCCGATTCTGTAGAATTACCCCATCAACGGCGGGAGTATGTCAATTATAGATATGGTCTATAACACCGTACTAATTCTTCACTGAGTTTGCACCTTTTGAGCTAGAGTACTCTCTACTTGCAGGAGAGTGACGCTCCACTAAAATTGAGTGTCAAGTTCACAGTCAGGAGTGTAATGTGATCATTCACTTCATTGGTTTAATTCCAGTGCTTGTGACGCACCGACAATCACGCTTGTTACGCTCGAGTTAAACAATGCAGTTTGCAGGCAAACTTAATAAATTTCACTTCAATACGGCATGCATGGCCTATTAATGTTTATCCTAAAAGTGTAATAAGCCGCGTTCAGACGGTCGGACATAAGTTGCTTATGACCGGTCATAACTTGTGTTGGTAATACTGCCCTACCATGACAAAAGGAAGTAAGTGACATTTTTTACGAAATGCTGTTTTATAATTTCCGCCAAACAAAAGTAGGAGTCAGTTGGGTCACCAGAACTTAAGCCACGTTCAGGCGGTCGGACATAAGTTGCTTGTGACCGGTCATAAGTTGTGTCGGTAATAGCGTCGGACATAAATTTGCAGTGAGAACGATCGTCGGATATAACTCTATCGGGTATAGCGCGACTTATATCCGACGATTTATATCCGAAGAAGAATGCAAATGAGGATAATGAGCTTTATTCCGTTGTTGAGTACCCTGTTATATGTGCGGCAGAGCATGCCATTGTATTAATAATAATAATAATGGAGGGTTCTTATAAGGCGCACACTCATCAAAAGATCTCAATGCGCACAAACAAAGAAAACAAACAAGTTACATCTGCGAATCCAGAAAAGCCTGACGAAAAAGGTGAGTTTTAAGATGTTTTTTAAACTGAGGAAGAGAATGAATGTTACGGAGGCTGTTAGGAAGCGAATTCCAAACAGCCGGGGCAGCAAAATGAAAGGAGCGTTCACCAGCTGACTTTAGATTAACACGAGGAGATCTCATTTGCATTCTTTGGAGTAGAAAATGATAGCGCTACCAGTTGTTACCGGTAAATTCAGTCTCGAAGTGTTACGTGTAATCCGATTATCACCCTAACAACTAGTTCACGCTTTCTGGTTTTGAACCATGATCGAACTGATCACCATATAAAAGTATAGCATACACCGTTGTCAAGGGATGTGCGTGAACTAGTTACTGGGGAAGTTACATAACCACTACAATACTGAATAAAACAGCATTTCGTAAAACATGTCACTTACGTCCTTTAGTCATACTAGGGCAGTATTACCGATACAACTTATGATCGGTGTAATGAGACTAAATGTCCCCCATATCCAGGAGTCCGGGTCTAATTGAACTACACGGAATAAATCGCAATCAATGATTTATTGATTGCACATGTACAGGTATGTTCTACACAATTAGATAGTAGCTAGGACACTCAGTCACACGGACGCAGTATTTCATTACACCGGTAATAAGCAACTTATGTCCGACCATCTGAACACGGCTTTAGTTTTCAGCGGTTGCTGATTAGTCACACTCAGAATGATGACAATCAAATTTTGATAAAGTGATTTCATCCTTTTACCATGAGTAAAAATTTTCTAGAAAGTTAAATAGTTTGAATTGATTTAATGCAAATCGAGAAATGTCCCTTGCATGGACCAGCTTCAAAGCTTAATTTTGAAGGTGTTTTCTTTTTGCTTTTATTTTATTGTGTTTTCTTTCCAGGAAAAACCTGCTACCATCTCTACTGTGCCGCTTAGTGATGCTGAATTTGCAGCCATGGCTACTGGTGAGATGAGTGATCATGAGTTTGATGGCATTGACATAGAGGCAGATTTTGCTGATCTTAAGGGTGATACAAATTCAAAACTCTCAGAGACTGAGGAATCATGTAAGTACATAGTGGTATAGATTAATGCCATTTTAGTCCTTATTATCTTGACTATGATTCAAATTTACGTTGGAATCCATAAAGAAGATATTCAGCTCACTTTATGTCTTACATTCATGCTTAACATCAAATTCATATGATTCCTACACCCGTATCTATGTTACTTTGGTCCAATTCATGCGACAGACTCTACCTGGGTCAATTTCATATTTACTGTTATTTGGATTCAATTTATAATGTGACATAAACTGATGTTACTTGGGTCCATTTCATGTAACAGAATCTACTGTTATTTGGGTCCAATTCATGTGAAAGAATCTACTGTCACTTTGGTCCATTTCACGTGACAGACTCTTCTATTACTTTGGTCCAATTCATGTGACAGAAAATGCTGTTACTTGGGTTCAATTCATGTGAAAGAATCTACTGTTTAATACTTAGGTCCAATTCATGTGACAGAATCTAGTGTTACTTGGGTGCAATTCATGCGACAGAATCTACTGTTACTTTGGTTCAATTCATGTGACGGAATCTACTGTTACTTGGGTCCAAACCATGTAACAGAAAATGCTGAACATTACTTAGGTCCAATTCATGTGACAGAATCTAGTGTTACTTGGGTGCAATTCATGCGACAGAATCTACTGTTACTTTGGTTCAATTCATATGACAGAATCTACTGTCACTTGGGTCCAATTCATGTGAGAGAATCTAGTGTTACTTGGTTGCAATTCACATGACAGAATCAACTGTTACTTTGGTTCAATTCATGTGACAGAATTTAGTGTAACTTGGGTGCAATTCATGTGACAGAATTTACTTGGGTATAACTCACGTTACAAAATCTACTGGTACATATTCTTAGGTCATATGTGACCCTACATATCGAAAGGTACCTTAGGGTCGGCATAGTAAATTACGAGATACAGGCCATTGAAGCTGATCATAGTCAAAAATCACGTCCAAGCTCGAATTTCTTATTTCATCACGCCTTTTACCAATTTGGATGTAACTTTGCATTCGAATGTCCAATAACCAATTTAAGCAATGTGTCATTTTAAAGCTTAAAATATAATCTTTCAGATGAGACCAAAAAATCAATTTTCATTTTGGGACCCTTAAGGTACTTTTCGATATGATGGGTCACATATGACAGGATCTGCTGTTACTTGGGTTCAATTAATGTGACAGAATCTATTGTAAATTGCGTACGATTCATGTCTACTTTTATTTTGGTCTTATTTATGTGTCAGAAATTGCTGTTAAAGTTTGGTCGAATTTATGTGACAGAATATATGTACTGATATTTGATCCAATTTGTGCTGGTGTGTGTGCATCATGACCTGTATCATAATGACAAAGTGTAATCTGAATTCTTTAAAATCTACAGCATCTTCAGGCAGAAAACGCTACTCATTACGGGAAGGAACTAGAAAATCATACAAAGATCTAGAAGTTGTTGAAGATGATGTGTATGTCTGTAAGTAATTTGTTGTCTTGCTTGTTTTGCTTTGTCGAGTTTGCAGAATATTTCTTCTCCCAAATTTCATTTTCCTGTTTAGTGTTATATCCTTATGATGTGTTTCCAGTATAAGATGATTGCCAATTGTCCAAATTTTCCTATGATTGTTCCATTTTATCAAAAAAGTAAAGATCAGAATTTTTCCAATTTTGAATTTTGAAATGATAAACAAACTGCAAACCTCACAAAAACATCATCGATGAAAGAAAAATAAACAAAATTTATGGAAAGTACTATAGACTATTAATAAGGTCGATGGGCTTGGTGACATTACATGTACATGGCAATTTTGCTTCTTATAAAATAAGCGTTCCAGGATAATTCTAAATTTGTCTGATATTTCAAGTGCTAAAATTCTTGTTAAAATGAAAACTTCTGAGAATAAGTGCTGAATGAGTGATGATTGAAAGCATTAATTGACTTTTACGCTTCTAATTGACTTTTAAGCTTCTAATCGATGCTGGTCCTGATGTGTAGATGGAGTACCAATACCTGATATTTGCAATCTTGGAAAAAGCAAGGATGGGTCTTATATTTCAACTGCTACGAGAGTGACAAAATTTAAGTGAAAAAAGGCTACGTATGTAGAAAATCACAGGCCTTCATTTCTAAAATTTCATAAGAGCACTAACTTGCTCTTCTGTGGTTCTCAAGAAGGGCAGTAGAAGAGCGATTTAAAAAGTTCCTCTGATATAAAAAGAGGAGCTTTTAGCAATTAAGAAGAGCGGTTTCAATAATTGAATGATTCATACGCTCTTAGTGTAGTCAGGGTCTATGACTGATCTGAACATCATGTTTTACAATCATGGTACATCTTCAAGAAAAGTGCATAGGTTAGCAGTCAACAGTTTAAGCTTACTTAGAGTTACTTTACCTCAAAATATTAGTAAGGGTTAGGTTTACCTACAGCAATAAAGAAAAGATCAATCATCTTGGAACTTTTCTGACAAATGTGCTCATTTGTAATGATTTTGATGAAAGTTGCTGTCTCATTTTGGTTTCTCAGTTTGGAGCTACAAAGTTTGGCAAATGTTATGCATTTGATCTCAGTGAATGAGAAGAGCAAATGAAGCCCAGATTAATCATAGCTGGGCAATACCTTTGGTCCACAAGTGCTAAAGTTGTGGTAAAGTTTACTAGGTCCATGATATTGATTACGTGTAAAGTGTTGGTCACAACCCGCCGTAAGTTATTTATTTGTACATTATTTTGGGAGGGAGAACACATGTTGATTACTCGGTTTAAGTATGTTGTGCGCACAACACACCTGAGCTTGAGTGGTTGCATGCATTGTATGTTGCGCACATAATTGTAAGTACTTACACTGTGCTTACAGTGCATAAATCAGTCCGGACTAAATGCTCAATCAAGCATATCCAATGTATTGCTTGATGCAGCGATATCGTATTGTTTCATGAAGCGTTGTAGCAGTCTAGATGTGAAGCATCCGTTACACAAAATTGATAGCCAGGGCAATAAAGATGTCATCCTTCTTACAATTTTTTTAAAATATTGACCGTTGCATTTATTAGCCAACACTGATTGAAAATGGTCGCAATTCGATAAGTGCTGGATAAGAAATACAATGGCCAATCTTTTTAAAAATCAGCAAGAAGGGTGACGGTTACTTATGTGACCCTTTGGTGCAGACAGCTGTTATTTGTTATTTTTTTTAAATCCCCAAAACAAAACAAAAAAATCAACAAAACACTTTTTAATTGGTATTGACAAGTGAATAGGATCCTCATTGCACTTAAATAACTTAAAAAATACCTAAAAATCATCTTCAAATATGTTATGGTGGCCATCTTGGACATGACGACCATCTTTGAAAAAATAACAAATTATAAGGGCCTCCCTCGCCAGCTTTTCGGAAAAGTTCGGACGATCAACTGGTTATTTTTGTTACTTTGCCTTATACTAACACATACTTACACAACATGTGACCACAGTTTAACTCAGAAAAGTGAATGAAGTGTTACCACCCTTCACCACTAAGAAAAAACAAAACTAACATTTGAAAAAAATAATGTTCATTCCACTAGATTGTGAAGACTGCTATGAGCTATATGAAGATGGTTGCCCATCTCATCCACTGATCAAAATAAAAGACAGTCCAGTACCAGTGAAATGCAAGCACAGAGCTAAACTTAGTCTACCACCAGGATTGGTTGTAAAAGAAGCAGGCATACAGGGAGCAGGAGATGGAGTATGGGCTGAGAAATTCTTTCCTAAAGGTGTTAGATTTGGACCTTATGGAGGAGAGACTGTGAAAGAGAGGGCTGGAAAGGAGAGTGGATATGCATGGGAGGTAAGTGAGAAATTCTTTTCTAAAAGAGTTTGATTTGGACCTTATGGAGGAGAGACTGTGAAAGAGAGGGCTGGAAAGGAGCGTGGATATGCATGGGAGGTAAGTGAGAAATTCTTTCAAAAAGGAGTTGGATTTGGACCATATGGAGGAGAGACTGTGAAAGAGAGGGCTGGAAAGGAGAGTGGATATGCATGGGAGGTAAGTGAGAAATTCTTTCCTAAAGGAGTTCGATTTGGACCATATGGAGGAGAGATTGTGAAAGAGAGGGCTGGAAAGGAGAGTGGATATGCATGGGAGGTAAGTGAGAAATTCTTCCCCAAAAGGAGTTCGATTTGGACCATATGGAGGAGAGATTGTGAAAGAGAGGGCTGGAAAGGAGAGTGGATATGCATGGGAGGTAAGTGAGAAATTCGTTCCAAAAGGAGTTTGATTTGGACTGTATGGAGGAGAGATTGTCATAGAGAGGGCTGGAAAGGAGAGTTGATATGCATGGGAGGTAAGTGAGAAAGTCTTTCCTAAAGGAGTTAGATTTGGACCATATGGTGGAGAGATTGTGAAACAGAGGGCTGGAAAGGAGAGTGGATATGCATGGGAGGTAAGTGAGAAATTTGTTCCAAAAGGAGTTTGATTTGGACTGTATGGAGGAGAGATTGTCATAGAGAGGGCTGGAAAGGAGAGTGGATATGCATGGGAGGTAAGTGAGAAAGTCTTTCCAAAAGGAGTTTGATTTGGACCTTATGGAGGAGAGATTATGAAAGAGAGGCCTGGAAAGGAAAGTGGAATAAACAAGTTAAATTTTGTCTTGAATTTGGACCATGGAGAGATTGTGAACAAGAGGGCTGGAAAGGGAAAGAGATGTATAAGCCCACACCTTAAATACATGACTTTTGGAAGTTTTATTTTCACTGAAATTTCATTAATTTACCTTGAAAGATGTTTTCCTACAGATTCAGGATTTACATATTTTCTTAAAAACAAACGGCAAATATGCAATTATTGAAGATACAAGTTCACAACAAATTTTAAAGATTACGCAAGCCTCATTAGGTGCTCACAAATTACATATGTTGTACAAACTATACTACAAAAAATACTTGGAAATCTACCTTTCATTCTTCTGAGAATGATTACAAGATTCTTTAGGTGGATAAATTAATCTATTCTACATGATCATGGCAACTTTCTAATCCCTCACCTAAATATTTCTGTGAATGGTAGACAGTAGATACATTCTCTTACCTCATTTGAATTTGGTAAACTTGGTAATATTTGCAGATT
The DNA here is from genome assembly GCA_000969725.1 of Ophiothrix spiculata. Taxonomy (NCBI): domain Eukaryota; kingdom Metazoa; phylum Echinodermata; class Ophiuroidea; order Amphilepidida; family Ophiotrichidae; genus Ophiothrix; species Ophiothrix spiculata. The sequence goes on along the minus strand of JXSR01S036511.1, from coordinate 7,060 downwards.
TTCCAAGATAAGAAACGGATACACTACATTAATGGCAAGAAGAGAGGCACAGCCAACTGGATGCGATATGTCAACTGTGCCAGGAATGAATCTGAGCAGAATCTTATTGCCTTCCAATACCGTAGTCAGATCTATTATAGGAGTTTCAAACCAATCTATCCTGGGAATGAATTGCTGGTGTACTATGGAGAGGAGTATGCTAAGGAACTTGGTATAGAGGAAGACAAGTTTGAGGAGGGTAAGGATATAGGATATTTTTGATGTAGATTGTATGTAAAGTAAATTGTTTTCACCATCATTTTGCAACTAGGTCCATGTGGCCACTCTGTGATTAAGTTCAGAGTTGCCAGTTTTCAGGAAATTTCCTGAAATCAGGAAATTTTGTCAAGAGATACATGGTTTCAGGAAATTTTTGTATGTGTAAAGAATAGTAGTGTGCAGTCAAACAGTAGTAAATTTGTCATTTTCAGGAAATGTTGAAGCCTTTCACTGGCATCTCTGTAAGTTACAGTGTAAGCCACCCCATCTTTTTATTTTGACCCCACCCTTTTTATGAAGGCATCCTTTCCCAGATAGTAAAGTTAGTTGATCCAATGTTGGCCATCGTTGGGCCAACTAACTTTGCTATCTGGTAGACTTACTATCTGGGTTATAGTAAAAATTATCTGAACCCTACCCTTTTGACATTTTTAGGATTTTTGTACACTCACCCTTTCTAAAGCATGCGTACAGTGGGTGGTGCATGTGCTATTTCCAGAAAATGACCAGTAATAAGAGAGGAGGAGGAACCTGTCAAATGTCAACCCTGAAACTAAAAATATAAAACAGAAACAAAAAAGCAAAAGTTGAGGAAAGTAGGAAGTACAGGAATTGGCCTCGTAACACAGTTTAGGTGTTGTAGCACTCCAAAGGACGAATACCGTAGTTTCCATTCTCTTGAATATTTAACGGATATTATCAGCTCCAATATTATACATGTCTACTGTTACTAACTGTCTGATTCAGGCTTCTGAAGAAAAGAAAATATTCTCCAAATTTTTAACAGTTTCAAATAATTCATGTTGAATCAATTTTTTTTATACCCCAATATATCCCCTCCTGCATTTTTTCACCTAGAATTAATTAGCTGTCAGGATTTTATACTATAAATCATTCTTAACATTATGTGTGCTTTTGTTCTTGCAGATGGAGGTGAGCATATCTGTCAAATCTGCAGCAGAGCCTTCACCGGAAGACTTTTCCTTCTCAAACACTTGAAATATCGGCATCACCAGTTTGTAGATTTATCACTTTATAGAAACAAAGATTCTCCAAAAAATCAAACTTTATGCAAAATGATAAATCACAATCAAGAAAACCATGTATCCAGTGATAAGCAAGGAAAGATAATTTCTGCAAGATGTCAGGATTCTGTGGTTCTGTCAAGTAATCAACAATGTATTGAGAATGTGATAAAATCACATGGAAAACCAACTGGGCGTGGTGTTGATGGTGGAGCTACTCGTACTCAGAGGAGACAGGCTGCAAATGGACAATATCAGTGTAGAGTGTGTAGCAAAAAATTGTCATCCAATCAGGCACTCCAAGCTCATGAGAGGATTCATACAGGAGAGAAACCATACAAATGTGAACAATGTGGCAGGAGGTTTGCACAGAATGATTATCTCACTAAACATGAAAGGACACATACAGGAATCAAGCCATACAAGTGTACACAATGTGACAAGGCATTTGCACAGAGTCAGGATCTCACTAAACATGAAAGGACACATACAGGAATCAAGCCATACAAGTGTACACATTGTGATATGGCATTTTCAAATCCAAGTGCACTCATTAGACATGAAAGGACACACATAGGAATCAAACCTTACAAGTGTACACAATGTGACAAGGCATTTAAACAAAGTAATAATCTCATTAGACATGAAAGGACACATACAGGAATCAAACCATACAAGTGCACACAATGTGATAAGGCATTTACACATCTCGCTCATCTCACTGCACACAAAAGGACACATACAGGAAACAAGCCATACAAGTGTACACAATGTGACAAGGCATTTGCACAGAGTCAGGATCTCACTAGACATGAACGGACACATACAGGAATCAAACCATACAAGTGTACACAATGTGACAAGGCATTTGCATATAACGGTGATCTCACTAGACATGAAAGGACACATACAGGAATCAAACCATAGATGTGTGCACATTGTGGCAAAGCATTTACACGCAGTTTAAGTCTTAGTGTACATACAAGGATACATTTCAAGTAGGGTATAAAGAAGCAAGTGTCCCTTGCAGTGTTTTCGCTAAGGATTTTTAAGTTGCACCAATTTCGGTTGGGCAAGTAATAACTTACGCATGGCAGGGGTCCAGGTGCCCGCCTAAGGGCCCGGTCAGGTCCAGAGGCAAAGCCCCGATTTTCAGGGGGCTGAGCCTCCGGAAGCTCCTACACTCTTAGAAATGCCTAGTCATTTTTTGACTAGATTCGCTAGTCAAAATATTTTGACTAGAATCTGGTCAGTTTGACTAGACGATCTGGTCATTTCAACTAGTTTCAAATTATTTGACTAGATAATCTGGTCAAGTTGACACAAGTTTTGGAATAATACGAATTGCGAAGTAAAACTCAAGATTATTAATGTTAATCAGGTAAAATGTGTTATATAATGCACAAATAAGCCCAATACAATCGTTTGTGCACTAAAATATGTGTTATTATGGGCAACCTCTTAGAAAAGTAAAGAAACGCACATATAAATATAATTTTTGCAAGGCTATTTAATGAATAACTTGTTGACGAATACGGTAGGTAACTCAATCTCGGAACCCGGGTTCGATTCCCGGTCACGGCGAGGTAACATTTATTGGTAACGAAATATTTCAATAAATGAAATTCTGAAAACCATTTGAAAGTCAATCCTGGAGAAAAGATGAAATTGTACTTTGTTTTTAATTAATAATTTAATTATCTAATTTAATTTGACTAGATTTCCTAGTCAAAATGACTAGAGTCTAGTGAGCTCCTATTGCACCCGGCAATCTAGTCAAATTTGACTAGTTTCTAGTCAAAAGTGACTAGGGATTTTTAAGAGTGTACGTTTTAGATGATCTAAACTTCAACTTTAGATGATTTAGTTTCTTTTTTATGAAAAATAATAAAAAAGCAAGCTTTGATTTTGGAAATAGTTCTAAATTTATTTAGTATTTAGTAGAAAAACTTTAAATTTGAATAGCTTTACGTCTTAGAGCTTTCAGTCTCAAGCTTCTTTTGTTAGTGTACTGTTCCTTACTACATCCCTATGTCATTGCCTTGATTCTAGGACTTCCCCTGAAAGTCGCAATTATGCATTATTATATACCGTAGGCTTGTCGATGCTTCAGAAAATCCAGTCATGAAAATTAAATACAATTTCACAAAATCCATTACTTGGTAATTTTCCCAATTAGTGAAAGTTATTAATTGAACCATTTTATCCATTATTTGTTCGTAAGGAAATACGAAATTTAATCTTCAAGAGACACCATGATACCATGAAATAAATTGATTGGAGCATGGTCATAAAATATTAAAACTTTTTTTTCCTTGCGGTTACGCTCTGCGCCAATTTTTGTGCCCGCTGCGCCAATGGCGCGCCATACGGCCTTAGCGGAAACACTGGTCCCTTGTAAAAATCAAGTACAATTTTAGTACAACATTTCTAAGGTGCACATTTAGTACAATTAATTACAAAAATAAATTATACTAAAAGTGTATTAGAATGATGTTTCGAATGTGCACCTTAGGAATGTTGTACTAGAATTATACTCAATTTTTTTCCAGGGTTGAAGATAGATTGTCATAATACAATTACGTCAAATGGTCATATAATTTGATTATCCTAAAAGTTGTGTAGCAAAATGCAATAAAATGACACTCAATTTCAATGCAACTTTTTCATTTCAATAAACCTTGAAGTACAAACTGCAGTTACTGCCCTAATAACACTTCAGTTTCAGTTCATAAGTGCTCACATTGCCTCTTGTTGCATAATTGTGATTGCATTTTCAGACATACATTTGAAGCATTTGGTATATGGAGATTCTGTACAATTTATAATATGAGTTGTGCTCTGATAAAATGAGCAGAAAGTCGCGATTGAAGATTTTGAATAAATGGCTGCTAAAGTAAAAATGTGGTGAAAATATCAAATTTTGTTTTTTGACATAAAACGCATTAATGCATAAGTGTTAATCTATACCTCAGCGTTTTGAAGGTCAATTATGATTTTGAAGTGCAATTATTCATTGGACGATTGTAATTGGACGATTTTTGCTATTTATATACTAAGGAATCAAAAACTTAAAAATTTATTAGCCACAATTTTTTTACTGTCAGATTTTGAGTGGACTGCGTTGAACTTCAATCTCTAAATGAAGATTGTAGAAAGAAAGTATGACATATTATATATCATTCAAAAGCTGGGATCATGTAAAATTAAAATATGTCAAACTCAATTTTGAAAATTGCGACTTTCCACTCATGTTGCCACACCACCACTCATATCGTATGGAATATCTACAATCAAGAAAAAAAAAGTCACTGGAACACTCAAGTCTTTTCAAGTCCATTCATCCGTTTAAAACACTAGAAACTTGAGATAAAGAACTCTTCTCTTCTGACCAACCCCTTCCCCACTCATGATTCAATGTTGGATGTTAAGATGCTCCTAGTATTTGAATCAACATTCAGCGTGTTTCTATTAATTATCCTGTATTTATCCGGATAAAATTTAACCGTATAATAGCGGTGAACGTCGAGTTTCTATTAGATTACAGTTTGCGCAAAGTGAACAGGGTCGAGTGACCTTTACAAATTGCCGGATAAAAGTTCTTACACGTTATACCTACGCGTCACTACCAAGTCACTCGTCAACGCGTACGCACACGCAGTCTGTGAGGTGTGACGAACATATCGAGTTAAATGTACATGGTGTACATCCCAGGAATCTACATGGATGTACATTCTAAAACATTATATCTCTAGTTTGCCCCTTTGTCGATTTATGGTTTTTCGCCGGAAAATGCGATGGCTTCAGTTTCTATTGTCGTCTTGCGGTATTTCTCACCGCTAATATCCTACAAAAAGCTGGATAAATAGCGGCTAAACTTTAGCCGCTAAAAAGACGGATAATGGCGGAGAATGACTGTTTCTATTGAATACTTCTACTCCATTAGCCGGTTGCTTCCGGAAAATGATCTTTAATAGAAACAGCCTGATTGAGTGGGCACAGGGAAAGTGTGTGAAATCAATGACATTTTTTCCCTGATTGTAGAAGTATCTGATCTAATGATGGCAAAGTCAGTAATGGAATTGTATACAATTTCAATTTGTACCATACGCTTTAACTGGATAAATTCACTTTGTATAAAATGTGAGTCCTGCTCCCTCAAAAATAGTTGAAGATTGAGGTTACAAATTTCAAAATTGTGTTACTTGAAATCTGTACATTAAATTATATTCTCAGTTTTCGAATTGTAACATGTCATTTTTTTCATGTGAATAGTGATAGAGCAAGAATTGACATCCCCGCCTTAACCATTGTTAACACCGAAGCACATGTTTTGTTAGTAAAGAGAGGGGGGGGGGGGGGGGAGAATTGACATCCCCATCTTATTTTCCCTTCACAGGGGTAGCAGCTCTTTATTCAAAATAATTTACAGCTAAATTTGTGAGAGTAGGTCTCATAAGTTCAATTATTGCTTTTGTAAATATAAATGATTATTATGGTAAAACAGAATATCAAAGTTTTAGTTGGTTGAAGTTGTAAGCAATATAGTCTGTTTCTTTGCAAAAATGATTAAAATTGCAAATATAATAGCTGAGTACTTTGTATTTCTTAATATTCAGTGACTTGTTATACACTGTTGCCCATAAAGTTGGAATAAAATATTTGAACCACTTTTCTATATAAATGATGATTTATGAGGAAAATATCTGCAATAAAGTGAAAAGAAGGTAAGGTGACTAAATGCTGTGGTCATGCTTGGCTGCACCAAGAGAATGCCTGGAAGAAAATCATAAAATGATCCTTCAACTCCCCTCAATTTACAAAATTTGGTGAACATGCCAGTATATGGCAACTTTTTAAAGTTGCCATATACCGAAGGATATCAATAAAGATTTATCAATAATTTGAAAAGGTTTTAAAAAACCTTTTCAAATTATTGATATCCTTCAGTATTCATCAAAACAACTTTTATTCATTGTTCTGCTTAAAGAGAGGCCACAGTGAAGAGTAAAGTGCAGTCACTACAAGTATCAATTGATCAAGCTTAGTCTGTTTTTTCAAAATTTAGTTTTCAATGTCATATGAAAGAAGACCAGTGAAGAGGTCTATGTTTCAAATTTCAGCTGAATCAGTCAACCCGTTTTGATTTAATGGGCAATTTTGTATTTCAGAGCCACGGCCTATACGTGGTTACCATAATTAGACACATTTTCATGCATATCTCCAAAACTGAACATAACTCAGCCGTGAAATTTCACACAGGTTATGAGAAAAATATGGGCAATATTTTGGTACCAAAATCCCAAAGAGTTTGAAAAAAAGTTGAACCAATCGGACCAGGCTTCTGGTACACTTCACTGTACATGCTATATTGACTAAATGGGTAATGGTGGTTTTGAGAAGTCCCTCTAATGCAAACAAGGATTAAAGGAGCTTGGTCCGATTGCCCCAACTTTTTTTCAAACCTTTTGAGATTTTGGTGTCAAAATATTGCTCATATTTTCCTCATAACCCATGTGAAATTTCACGGCTGATCGAGTTATGTTCCGTATTGGAGATATATATGAAAATGTGTCTAATTATGGTAACCATAATTAATTACATACAGTAATGTATAGGAAGCTCTGAAATACAAAACTACCGATAAAATCAAAACCATTTGACTGATTAAGCTGAAATTTGCAGCGTGTTTCTATTAATTATCCTGTATTTATCCGGATAAAATTTAACCGTATAATAGCGGTGAACGTCGAGTTTCTATTAGATTACAGTTTGCG
>JXSR01S036507.1:9041-24128 GCA_000969725.1 Ophiothrix spiculata | reverse complement strand
GATAAACTGTTATTTCATTATTTTATGTACAAGTGGATTGTGCGTTGGATTCAGCTTTTAAGCCAAGTGGAGCTTCTTTGTGATTGTTGGACAATTGTGTGGAAATCGCCATTTGATTTTGCAAGGAAAGTTTTGGATAAACCTTTTGCCAGCTGGATTCCGGGACGTGTGAATTGCAAGAATACGACTGCAAGTTTATTCATGATTTTAATGCCGTGGACATTAATGAACAATCTCGGACTATAGCGTGGAATATAAACATTTTTTAAATATCCTAGGATCGCTCGGATTTCGCAGCGGTATCTCAAAACTGTAAGTTTCTTATATAAGGCAAAGTTTAGATATTTATATGTGTTTTATTTGTGCTAAACGAAATAACTTGTATTAAATTGTTAAAACTTATTCCAAATTTCAGTGTATTTATTTTGTTTCATTTAAGTACCCGTAAGGTGTTTTTGGCCTTGGTCATTTAAAATCTTTGACCGTAACAGTACAAAATAGGCTAGATATACCACCAACAACTAAAATAATGCCTAATACAGGAATGACCTGCTAACCAACTGCCGTCGTTAAATTTGTATGAATACATGGACCTGTTCTTGGGTAATATTATTGTGCATGAGTGAAACAACTTTAAATGAATCAACTTGTATCGGAGCTTTTATCTGTCGGGTCCACTGTTATAGGCCAACTATTGGATGGGTCCAGTGTACATGCAGGACTGAAATGGTATTATCCAAAGAACCTCTCTTAATGAGTCACCCTGTATAGGATCTTACCTGTTGGGACCACTGTTATTGGTAAGCTATTGGTTGGGTCCAGCGTACATGCATCAGTGAATGAGAAATCATCCAGGGCAATGGAGTCATCTGCACCAGTGGAACCAGCAACTCCTTCAATAATCATCTAAAAATGGAATAAGTTTAATATGCATATTGAGATGCTAGTCAAAAATCTAGGAAAAGGGAATAATAATATTACATCACATGGATCTTGATCACTAACAGATTCCACTCACTTCTTTATATTACCATACATTTTTTCCTCTAAATTTTTCAATAGACAAAAAAAATCCTTTTGAAGTCAAACTAGATGACAAAAACCCCATCCCACCCCATAAGTACATTGTTCATATTCTTAAATACTGTTTTCTAAGGTACATTAATAATTTGATTTAAAAAAAATTGTCAACATTGACACACAAAAGGAATAACAAATTTTCCTATTTTATTGGATGGACCTCGCCAGGCGCTTTAAACCAGGACATTTGACTTTTTTTTTTGTTGGTGGGGGAACCTGCAAACAGGTGCTAAAAATAAATATCTTGCGTTTAATTTTTGAGTCATCCAAAATCATCATAACTGTATCTTCCTCAATAATAAATTTATATTGTGTATGCACTATATTATACTCGGCATTGGCTTATGTAAATTTGGCATGATATTTATGTACCTCATAGGTAAATATCCGACATCCTTACCTGGAATTTAGCTCCAACAGTAAACTGTACCTCTCCTCTAAACCAGCCATCACCTTGACTACCTCCATATTCTAGTATACGGGCTGGGTACTCTTGCTGTGAGATGCGCTGGTATACCGTCAGACGGTTCACATTCTCACCAAACATATGGAACCAGAATCGAAACTGTGAAGACAAGCACAAGGAAAACAATTAGGGATACATGTTGAAACACCATGTAGAAATCTTAATGCTAATTCCAAAATATTTTCCTATGAAGGCCACTAGTTAGGAATCTAGATCAAGAAAGCCAGGGGAACCATAGGCTATATTCACAGAACATTCAACAGTGCATCACCTTCCACCCGTCGGTTTCTATACCTTGCTTTTGTCCTGCCCACCCTGGAGTATGGAGGCATAACCTTTCATCCACTGAACATCACTCTTACCAACAGACTGGAATCCACACAGAGATTTGCCTGCAGAACCATTATTCAATCCTGGAACCTATCCCATGAAGACCAATTCCTTGAATCCAATCTGCCTTCTTTGTCCAAGCACGACATTGCTGCTTTTGATGTTTTGGCAACCCTTAAATTTAGTGCATCCACTATTGGGTTTGTCATGGCTTTTGCCAATTGTTATAAAAATAAATAAACAAATAAAGGCAAAATTTTACCTCATATTGGTGCCTTTGCCTATATTGTTCTACAAAATTTTGTTTCTTAAACCTGTAATTCAAAGATCAGTATCCAGATATGAATAATGACCAACAGATTACAACCACACACTTACCTTACAAGAGCCGTCAGCCGGCGGCATGTTGAACACCTTACTACTTATAGCGGCTTTACCCTCAGAGTCATCAAAGTCAGTATCCAGATATAAATAATGGCCAACAGATTACAACCACACACTTACCTTACAAGAGCCGTCAGCAGGCGGCATGTTGAACACCTTACTACTTATAGCAGCTTTACCCTCAGAGTCATCAAAGTCAGTATCCAGATATAAATAATGACCTGCAAACAAAAAATGGTAAACATACTACAGATATCATTTTGTTTTTGATATATTTGAAAACTTAGTTCCAAGATTATATGCAGGGCCAATAAATCAGGACCTAGCTGTCTTGGATAAAGGTTTACTTTTTAGGTTCTTATAGTTTAACTATTAGTTCACTTTAGTAAATCCTATTGATTCACTAAAGTCTGTCCAAAAATAAGTTTTCTGTACTGCTTGGTTTAAACTCATTGTATCCTGTGTCACTGGTGATGTACTACATTTCTTGGGGTATGATGTAACTAGTAGTTGACAGTACTAGTACTGCAATTGCCAAACCAATTTCTTGCCCCTACGGAAAATTGACCAGTGAGTATCAAGCAAGAACCTTGTGAGGTAAATTACGGGGCCGCTTCAAAACTCAACCAGCGGTTGACCACCTGCAACCGTTCAGAAATGCCCATGTTCCAAGCGGACAGTTGAGTTTTAAAGCGGTCCCTAAATGATGTGTATGCACAGACTGCATGTCAACATGATTGTTTATATTCAAGACTAAAATATGCCATTATCCCTCCCTATATATAAAAAGAAAAGGACCAAGCTAACCTACCTTGGGGTGTGTTAGTAGTATGATCGACGCCTGGTGCGTCTCCTTGTGAGCCCTGACTTCCAGTGATCCAAATCCAGTCCATATCATCATCGGTATTTTGTTTGTAGTTGCACAAGTCAGTCTCAAAATCACACCTTTCCACAAAGTCGCCTGTCATGAGTGAAAATAAATTAGAGACATTATGGTCTACTTAAACTTCAAAAAAATCTTAAATGGAGTCTCCTTTTTTACACCTTTATAGGTCTATTCAGAGTAGCTGCTGCGGTTGTAGTTGGCAGCTGCAGCAGACGACCACATTTTTTCAATTTTGAGCTGTCGTGATTTAGCACGACACATTTGCATATTACCTTAATGGTCTGTTGCAAGTATCTAATTGAAGATGACTTTTAATCCACCTCCAAAGAAAGGGTTGTGCTTGCTGCAAAAATTTCCAATTGCGGCAGGTAGAGATTGCACATTTGAAATATTTGACATCATGCAGGTTGTGTGGCAGCCATAATAAGCACTCTGGATACAGCTATATGGCGAGTCTGTACCTTGTGCCACTTTGACATGTGGACCATGAAGAACATAATATGCATGTATCATGTTCAAAGACACAAAGTATACTGTCCAGCAAGTAATTCTTTACACAAATTATATCTTTTAGCAGGCTCTTCTGTTGGCATAAGGCAAAAAAATTGCTCGACGTTGTCCTCCACAACTTTTATTGAACAAGTGCAGGCGGGCAGATTTATAATAATAATAATAATAATTTTTTTTTTCAAATGTAAGTCAAAGTTACACCAAATTATAGCCTCTATAAAGATGCAAATAAGTCTACTGTATCAAAACATCTCTTCATACAAGTTTAAAAACAGTATTAAAATGGAATCAAAATGAAAACAACAACTTAAAATATATATTTTCAAAAAATCAAAATTATCAAAGAAAAAAAACTTTTGTGGAAATCTGAAAATTAGGCACGGTATACTTTTGTACAGTAGTTTTAAAAAATAGGGGCGGGCGGTCGAGGACAACCAAACAACTTCTTTTTTTGGCCTCAGTAATGGTTTATTCAGAGTGCTGTCGATATGCATCGATCGATCGACGCGCAGTCTTTACACGCGCTATACACAAAGAATAGCGCATGTAAAAGAATAGCGCATGTAAAAGACTGCGCGTCGATGGGCATCGATCGATGCATATCGTCAGACGCTGAATAAACCATAAGTGTTGTCTCACCAGGCAAATCAGAGGCAGAGCAGAAGTTTTATTGAATAGATGCTATATGCTTGTGTTCAGATCATAGTTAATGATTTTAAAATGAAAATGCATTGAATAAAAGTACTTCTCACACATACCACAATCTGTTTGATCTGAATTACCCCCACAATCATCGGTGTAATTGCAAACAAACTTTGTTGGTGTGCAGTAATCATTCAAACACACAAATCACACAGCCAAGCATAGGTATCCTATATGTGAGTATCCCCAACCCCGGGAGTCAAATACGTACCACAATCCGTCTCATCTGAATTATCCCCACAATCATCTGAGTAATCGCACATGAGGCTATTAGGAATACAATTGTCATTCTGACACACAAATTCACACGCCCATTCTCCACATTCATCAAATGTGAGTAGCCAGTTTCCCTACCTACTACCATCACCCCCACCTAAGCCACATACGTACCACAATCCGTTTCATCTGAATTATCCCCACAGTTATCTGAGTAATCGCACACACGGCTATTAGGTATGCAGCTGTCGTTCAGACACACAAATTCACATGCCCATTCTATATCATATCCACATTCATCAAATGTGAGTAGCCAGTTTCCCTACCTACTACCATCGCCCCCACCTAAGCCACTACGTACCACAATCCGTCTCATCTGAATTATCTCCGCAGTCGTCCGAGTAATCACACACACGGCTGTTTGGTATACAATGGTCATTCAAGCACACAAATTCACACGGCCATCCTATATCATATCCACATTCATCAAATGTGATATCGTCTATGGCAATGTTGTCTGCATCAGCTACGAGGGCATCAAATTGCAGCTAAAAAGTAAACAAATAAATAAAGTGCTAGATAAATAACAACATAAGATGCTCTAGAATCATTATATACAAGCACAGTTGATATTAAGATGCAATATTACTGTACAAGTGGTATTTTTTCATTTATTTTCATGCCTTTAGTGCACAACTCGTCTACTGCAAAAAAATGTACCACCGCATCAGCACAGAAAATCTTATTTTATTACTTGGATCACATTAACTTTCTGAACAGGCATTTTTGTGTGTGGTTTAGAATTTGGTAGATGTGTGTACTGGATTATCAGCCCAATTTAAGTTACACTATGTGTAATTTTTATCTTTTTTATGTCAAATGCATATCAAAGCTTTAACAGCGCAACACAAAAATTGTAAACACGACAGTGTAATGCTGACAACTTGTCGCCAACACAATAGTTCACCTCCTATTTTGAAGCATTTAGCCTATTTCAAGGAGGGAAAGAAGCAATCTGTGGGAAATCCAAGCAACCATGATAGCACCAGGAGAAAGATTTCACATTTTGGTCCAAAAATAACCTGACCATCATGTTCAGTATGCAAATCCACTTCTAGAAATATATACTTTTATTTGGATTCAATTATCCGCTGCTGAGTTACAGAGCAAAAACCATTTCTGAAAACGACACATACAATCATTGTACATTGTATGCATCTGTTTACAAAATGGAAAGTACTCTATTTTTCAAGGAATAATTTTCTTTTGTGCCACTTACATAGAATTCTGCTCCTTGCCTTCCTAAACCAATAGCTCCCTTCTGCCAATTATGACTAGGCTGTCCTGGCGGGAACCATATCAGGTATCTGTTATTAGGGTTATCAGCTTGCATGAGATATACATTGAATGCTCCATTGGATGTCATGCTGTTGACATACCAGAACTGAACCACGCACTGAGAGCTACAGGGTGGCAGCTTTGGTGTCTGCAGTATGGCAGAGCTCTGGAATACACCGTCGCCTTTTACGATTTTCATCATATAACCTGGTGGGATAGAAATTGTTCAATTCATTTGTTAGACATCTTGCAGTTGATTTAGATGAACTCATCTTACAAGCAGTACATGTAATATGATGGTTAGCTTTTCAGTGAGGGACACTCTATGGTTATCTAGAAAAGTAGGGACGAGTGCACAGTGCTGATAGGTCTGAAGAAATGATTCCTGCGTAAGGTGGTTGATACCACGGTTGTTTGATGCGCTCATTTATTAGGTTTTGACAAAACACTACTCTTACAAGAAATTAATGTCCTGAAAGTCTTTTAATTATTTCTGGAATTAGGTATTGGAAGAGTCAAATTGGTTTGCATAATTTGATTTCTCATATTTTCTTTAAGAAATGGTCATTTTGGATCAAAATACACATTTTCGGCCCATATTTTGCAATATCATTATAGGTGGCGCTGTTCATTTTTTTGAAATCAATTATATGCATAATGCATAAATTAAGTATTTAGTATTTTAATTTAGTATGAATAAAATTTATTTTTGGTCTCCTCCACCGTATCCATGTATCAAATGTCAAAATTAGGGTTCATAGATTCTACCAATCCCGAAACTTAATTTATATCAATAGCGCCACCAATAATGTGCATTTGGTTAAAAATGAGCACTATTTCTATAGGTTCAAACAGCCGTGATACGCTTTCATCATGACAGACAGCTTGTGACCTTGTCAACATTTCAGTCCTGTCGAAAGCAAAGGCATATTTTATAGATTATGGGAATCAGTTAACAAACAAAGCCTTTGATTTTTAATTTTTGTGTATGGAACTGAAAATGTTTGACAATTTTGGTAATGAACTGAATTATGTTCTAAAATGATTTTTGAAAGTTTTGGACAAATCGGGGTTCCATCATTAAACAAAAACAAAATATCCTGACTTTTCCCTGAAAATTTTTGAAAATTCCACAATAACTTTTATACAAAAAAATTGCAAACACTGGTTACTTTTCAAATCCTACGACCATGAATGTGAACTTAAATTTTACAGAGAGCTGACACACTGCGGAAAAGAAAACTTTCGATCAAATTTCTCTGACTTTTCCCTGATTAAAAGGCATTTTTAATGAATTCCTTGACTGGAAAAAAAGTTAAATAATTGTCCATGATTCCCCTAATGGGCTGTGAACCTTGCAAATTTCTCTTGGAGAAGTCAAAATTTACTATTTAGCTCAAAATGGGGCTGTAAAGAACATAATTATTCTGCAAAGAGGGATCTAAAGGAGAACAGGAGAGGTGAAAAGGAGTTTCTGTGCTTATATCTTACTCTTAATCAAAAACAAGTATAACTTAACATCAGTAGAGTCTTTGGTATGATCAAATCCTGGTATGACAGAATTTATTGCCTATGCCTTTATCCTAGACCATTTGTGTAGGCCTGTGCTTATACATCATAGTCATGACTACAACCAAACTTACCATCAGTAGAACCCTCAGTATGATCAAGTCCTAGGATGACAGAGTTAATGGCTTGTATCCTAGACCATTGGTGAGGCCTGAGATAAATCGTTGTCTTGACTATAACCAAACTTACCATCAGTAGAACCCCCTGTGTGATCAAGTCCTGGGATGACAGAATTTATTGCTTGAATCCTAGACCATTTATGAAGGCCTGTGCTAATATCTTTATATGAACATGCTCCACTTTCAAAATCACAAGGTCCTGAAAAAAAAAACCCAGTCATTAGGAAATCATGAATAACAAACTGTCCATCACAGGGAGTGAATGAACATGTTTGTGACTTAGACATTTATCAAAAGTGTAAATATTATATCTGTGACACGTTCTATGTTCTATTTCAGGTGTGGAATAATTTGGTGTTATTGGTGTCCTGAAATGAGAAACATGTAGGTTACGGCAAGTGCCGTGTTTTGATGTGACGGGTCACATATATAGGGTAAATAGTAATTATAATATTTATTCGAATCACTTGTAATTTACAAACATTTAAAACAATTTACAATTATTTTGTTATAAAGCCAAAGAAAAGGCCTATAACTTGGTTCACATGAATTTTAACAAAGTAAGTTACAATAACAAAAAAAAAAATGATTGACGATGCATGCATTGAAAAGACTGTTTTCCCATGGTTAGACAAGGTCCACTGTAAAGCCAAAGCTCAAAATCGTGTTCTTTCACCATACAGAAACCCACTCTGATACCTTTAACAATTTTGCTACAATTTAATTGAAAATTGTTTGAAAAGGTCAGAAAGATTGGATAATAAGATTCATTCTTCAAAACCAGTAGATTGACTTACGTTTTGACAGTTTCGTATACTCGGTCAGTATACTTCATCAGAAATGCGATGATCCAGCTTCTGACTCCCGACGACGACCTGTAGATGATGACGTCAAAAGAGGATCATAGATATGACTAAGATAGTGGGCCCCCTCGTCTCTGTTCATTGCAAAGAGTGTAACGCGAGGTCACGCCACATACGAGAATCCATTTGGATCAGGAAGAGAGCACCCAACACTTTGAACAGAGACGAGGGGGCCCACTATCTTAGTCATATCTATGATCCTCTTTTGACGTCATCATCTCCTGGAAGGACGCCACCACAGGTTGTCGTCGGGAGTCAGAAGCTGGATCATCGCATTTCTGATGAAGTATACTGACCGAGTATACGAAACTGTCAAAACGTAAGTCAATCTACTGGTTTTGAAGAATGAATCTTATTATCCTGTTTTACCAACAAACCTGATGAACTTATTTAAAAAAAAAAAAAAAAAAAAGTCAGAAAGATTGTATTACAAGTTTTGATATAATACTTGATTTAAAATGTTAAAAACTCTTCAAAAATTATTTTACACAAAAAATTGTTTCCATAGTTTTTATGAAACTGCCTAGCAAAAAAAAAATAAAGGTTACAAGACCTGATACACAGTTTTTGACAATATTCGCATCGCAGCACATAGATTTAAAAATGCACATACTCACAAGTGCACAATGTACAGAGGTTAAAAACAAATTCAACAAAACTGTTGTTTATAGTATGTTGATTTGACCACTGGTGTATGGAAAATATCAAACCACCCTCTACCCTAGTTGCATCACTGCTATTACTTACCGCAATTAACTTCATCGGCTGCATCCGGACAATCCTGATTCCAATCACAGAGTTGCTGTGAGTCGATACAATCCCCTGTAGGACATTGCCATTTGCCTTTACCACATGGACCTATGGTTGTAATCGGCTGATAGGTCGGGCCTGCTGGTATAGTGCCTGTCACACAAAACAAATACAGAGTTGCCAAATTATGAATGAAAATGATGAATTAGATCTCATTTAAGAACTATCAGATACAATTTTGAAACAAAATTAACTTTATCATTATGGTCCTCTGCAACAATTATTTGCACTTTTATCAATATTTTCCAAGCTTAATTAATTGTTAGTCAATTCCAAACATATTTATCAGAAAGAATGATTGGAAATTGAAGACAGGGTAACAAGGAAAACATCTGATATTTAGATGCAGGAGGATACCCAAAGGAAACAGATCAAAGGCCAATTTCACTAATGTTTAGCTATAATTGCTAACCCCCGTTATGATCACTAACTCAAAAAATGATTTCTCAATTGTTAAAAATACTCGCTAGTTATTTAGCAATCATTTTTGGAGTTAGCGATCAAATCATGGTTAGCGACCACATCTTAATGTTAGTGAAATCGGCCCCTGGTTTGAATTGGCAATCAAACTTAAATACATCAAGCACCAACAGAGAGAAAGCTTGGGTGAAAAAGGTGCTAAGCATACCAACAACTACATAACCACATCATACAGAGTAGAAATGAATTGAACCCATGACAACAATCATGTCGATGGGCTCTGCTAACAAAAAACTACTGTGATTCATTCTGTACGAAATGAGCAACATAAAACTCTTACACAATCTTGACTTACCAGCCATGAGTATACATCCTGGTGTGAAAGAGATATCATCAATTGATATGTCTCCATCACCTCCTGGGCCAACGACACCTTCTACCAAGATCTAGGGAAACAAAACAAAATGAATCATTAGACAATATAGCTGTGCATTATCATATTTTGGCACTATAATTAAGGAGAGGGTACTTTAAAACTTTGTATGCATATGCGCCTGCCAGACTTTGACAATTTGACCATCTCTAGGCCTATACCTATTTTTGACTCAAAATCCCACAATCAGTATACCATTTTGTCATCTATCTATCTATCTATGTCGACCGCGGTCGGAAACCATGATGAATTTTCTCCACTGCCGTCTGTTTAGCATGAGTTTGAGAAGTTCATTTTGATCAATGTCAGCATCCTGTGTAAGAAGAACTGGGTAGGGCAGCCTTGGTCTTCCCTGTGCACGTGTCCCTTGGGTTGGCGTCCAGACCACTAGTCCTGACACTGGTTCCTCAAGCCGTTTAGCACAGTGAGCAGCAAAGTTTAGGCGGCGACCTCTCACTATTTCTGATAGTTTGGATAAATCACCATATATTACCTCCGTGGTAGGATGATCTCTCCAGTTGAGGTTTTGAACATAACAGCACCCAATTTTGAGCAAATTTGCCCAAAAGCACCCAATTTACACAAATTGGGAATGTCCATCAGTAATGAAATCCACCCAATTGCTATAGTAAAATCTGTGAAAACTACTGGAAAAGGCTGGTATATATACATTTACCATGTCAATGTGAGTATTCCTCCTAGGATTATAAGACTGAAGGTGTGTGTACTAGTGTTTGATTTGAGCCTAAAGTACAGCAGATAATTGAATTTGAAATTTTTTGGCCTCATCTTGAAACTGAGTATATAGTTCTGTTTTGATTGATTGCTAAAATTTGATAACTAAGAGTCTATTTGAGAAATCGTCTGTTTTTTACAAAATGCTGCCTTTTGAGATTTTGAGAAATTTCCAGGTTGCTCCAAAACAGCTAGTCTACCATTG
Source organism: Ophiothrix spiculata (assembly GCA_000969725.1). Taxonomy (NCBI): domain Eukaryota; kingdom Metazoa; phylum Echinodermata; class Ophiuroidea; order Amphilepidida; family Ophiotrichidae; genus Ophiothrix; species Ophiothrix spiculata. The sequence continues at coordinate 13,062 of JXSR01S036507.1, read as the reverse complement.
GATATTTTTAGCCATAACTTCTTTCATTTTCATCCTAAGATAAAAGGTTCAGTGTCATAAGTATATATTTTGAGAGCACAGTTCCAAAAGAAAAACAACCACTGTAAAATAGTACCAATCTAAAACACATACACATATGCTTTCAAACATGATCAAATGAAAAAATGTTGTAGTGTTATTTTATTGTAATTAATAAAAAGGAAATATTCTTGTATTCTATTTCCTACTTTGACAAAAATCTACAAAGCTCTGGCAAGAACCTATACATTTCAAAATTTGTGTGACAGTTTGTTTCAATATTTAACTTACCTGGAAGTTTTCAAAAGATTCGATCACAATATCAGCTCTCTCCCAATAGTCTCCGACTTGTCCTGAGTGTGAGTATAAAAGAACTGGCAGCCCGTTAGTCATTGTACGCATGTATACATTCAGAGTATCAATGTCATCTCCAAATTTGTGGTACCACAAGCGCATCTGCAACAAAAATGAACAAAGATCCAAATCATTTTCTGATCAAATTTATGCGAAAGTGAAAATGGGCATGGTAATATGACAAAGGGAACACTTAACATTATCAAATTCAACCCCTTACAATCACATAAAGTTATATGATTATATCCCAAATTTAATTTCAAATATGTATTAGCATTGGAAAGTATGTGTGTGCATTTGGTTCATTTGGTTCATTTTCTTCGTGACAGAGCAAGTTTTGATAAAAATATACATGTGGACACCCTAAGTTAGTCATGATTCTTCATCTTAAAATGTGTTAATTAAAATCTTATTTTGGAGCCAAATCTTATAACATTGCTTTAATCTTGGCAAAACATGTATATGAGACAAAGTTGCCAGTCTGAAGAAGTCGTTATATATATATTAACGATGAAACGTTACTAAAATGCGAGTATATTTTACTCAATTTTTTTGGATTTGGAACAATAAACCATACTCATATGTATATGAGAGGTTCCACAAAAGCAGTTTGGTTTGACCCAGACTAATTAATGTGCCCTCTTGTCATGCAGTTAAAAGACATTTCATTATCATTCAAAAGTGTTACAATAATAACATTTTTAAGCATTTATTCACCTAGTCCTATTTATAACATTTATAATTTATTAACTCGAGTAGAGGAAATATTATGACAGAGATGTGCTTACAACTTTTCCCAAAATTTATCAGGAATGTCATAATTAAGATTTTCCTCAAGAAAAATTCAAATTGAAAACTCCATGCAGTTTCAACAGCCCTTTCTGCTGTCTTACTCAGTGGACTGTGATATTGTTTATCCAGCTGAATAGCATTTTGTGACATCATCATCACACCCTTAATTTGGAGGATGCAAACATTCTGGCAATGAATGATTAAAGAAACACTAGATGGATCAGGGAATCGATTTGCATTAGAAGGGTGGAGACAACAGAAATGAGAAATTTATAAATGGTGACGAGGGGAACTTTCAATGTAGTCATCTGTACAATCAATTTATCCAGATGATGATGTCATTAAAAGCCATCCAGCTGGACCAAACAACATTACAATCTTTGAAAAGGTTCATCTGGATTGTTGGTATAAATTGTAGAAATATTCAGTTTGACAAATCCAATGACAAATTAAAGTGAGAAAGATGTTGTACTCACAATAAGTAACATTTCATCAACTTTCAGTTGACTTCGTCAGACTGGCGACCAAATCCACTCTGTCTGTTGGTTTTATACTTCTTGACAGCTGCCGTAGAGGACCAACTTGAAAGTTGATGAAACGTTAGTAATTGTGAGTACAACATCTTTCTCACTTTAATTTTTCATTGGATTTGTCAAAATGAATATTTCTACAACATCACAATCTACTGAGGAAGACAGTAACAAGGCCTGTCAAAACTGTTTGGAAATCAATTAAGTGGGTTTTCATTCAAATGGATTTCTATTCTTGGGAAAATCTTAGTAGGATCATTTTATTTTCGTAACTTTACCTGACAGTCACCCCCTGGTGCGACTCCAATGAAAGATGGACTAGCAAGCCATGCTACATCACCTTGTGTTTGCTCAGAGGCATCAATATACATGTAGTAACCTGAATATAGAAAATATACATATGATGACATTTCATGAGGTGGGTCAAAAATGTGTTACATGGTCAAAATGGTCAAAAAAACAATTGTTTGATATGATGTTGATATTATTGATCTCTTTTAATTCAAGTAACTTTTTAGCCAAATATCACTTTTGTTTTGGCATAATGGACTAATTAAGGTTAATTACTGCATAGACCCATAGACCGCAATGCAAACTGTAATTTTAAAATGTGTTTTACTCAAAATTGCCCGTTTTTACTAAAACAAGTCATAAATTGGAATGATTAATGGTAACCAGTTCATTTGTTCAGGATGTGTTTTAAACACTTTAATAGTTACTGTGATGCATTAAACTTGAAACAGACCCCTTAGGGTCTTGGTGTTAATGACCTTCAATTAATTAGAGACGGGCTATACAAGGGGATAAAATGGCACATTTCAAATCATTCTGTTTTAACTCTTATTTGATGCAGCTTGATACCCTGAACATTTTGACACCAAATTTGTCAAAATCGGACAAAAAATGAGTAAGTTCTGCCTAAAAAACTGATTTGAGGGGGGAGGGGATCTGAGGAAGGTCTAAAAATGATAAATTTGCTAATTACTGTAATTATGTACCATATTTTAGCCATGTTGGTGACTATCTGTATGTATTTGAGGTCACAGAATCCATTTGTGAATGTTCCAGCAGTGTCAAACCTTCCAAAATGGCGATATTGGCTCAATTTGGGTATCTACCGCATCCATAGGCACCGCATCCTTAGGCACCACCACCCTTGTACTGCCAAGTTCAAACCATTGTCTCTCTTAAATTATGTAACCCATGAAGATCAAATTATAGCCACAGATAGCAGAAAGTGTACGCTTTCAAATGAGACATTAAATAAGTCAATAGGCCAAGGAATAGTAAATCTACATCAAATTAAGTTCGAGAACCCACGAAAAAATGTAACAACACCACCTTTTTAGCATACCCACCTAATGAAATGCCACCATATGTTAGCAAGGTGCTTCTCTTAAATATGTTGTAACATAACCAATGTATAAAGCACAATTTAGAAATAACATTATGTGCCCCTTCATCATGGTTCATGGTCTGTAAGCAACTTACACTAAAGACAAGTAAGAGTTAAATTCTTCTTCAACCTATCAGATTCCAGTTCAAAAAAGGCAAATTTTCTTAAAGTTCCAAAACTAAATATATCAAATTCCCTTTTAATTCTAATCATACCCAATATTCTATTTAATTCTAATCATACCCAATATTCTAGTGCTTTGGTCATTTTCTTATCCTTCTAATCACTTTCGACATCTTAACCCCTGTGAAATTGTCTATGGTCCTTTTGTCTTCCAATTCCTCAAAACAGAAGGAAAAATGATACTGTATCCACTCATTCAATTCAAGTATTTGCCATCTGACAAGCCCTTTAAAAAGAATGGTCCAATTGATCAGCTTTTTTTCCAAAAACTTTTTTAGATTTTGGTATCAAAATATTGCTCATATTTTTTCTTAACCGATGTGAAATACCATGTCAGAGTTATGTTCCATTTTGGAGTTATATATGAAAAAATGTGTTAATTATGGTAACCATAATTAATTTTACACAGTAATGTATAGGCGGCTGTAAAATACAAACTTGCTCATAATATCAAAACAGTTTGAACGATTCGGCTGAAATTTGAGACTTAAATCTCTTTAATGATCATTTTTTATATGATACTAAAAACTTTATTTGAAAAATCAAATCAAGCTCCTTTAAGTTAATAAATACTCTCCCTTCCAAAAGTTTGACAAATCATTATACTCTATGACTGACACATTATGTAAGGAGTATGGACGACTCGCCCAAAAAGCAAGTCGCCCAAAAATACAAGTCGCCCAAAAGACAAGTCGCCCAAAATAAACTCGCCCAAAATACAAGTCGCCCAAAAGACATCTCGCCCAAA
>JXSR01S036502.1:154863-170656 GCA_000969725.1 Ophiothrix spiculata | reverse complement strand
ATGTCATATGAGAAATAAAGAAGTTACGTGGTAACCACGTAACTTAAAGAAAGAAAGAAAGAAAGAATCACGAAGAAGACAAGACCCTGCGCCTGTGGCGGCAGGGTAAAAACAGCACATCTTACCAGTAACTTCCATCAATCATTGTAATTGTCTAAGAATTGAGCTGTCTGAATGTTGCTATACACCTCGAGGTTTTATACCATTAGATCCATTACTAGACACGTGTTCATGTCTGTAAATGTTTGCTGTTTTTTTAACTAATGGTGCTGAATATGTTTTCTTAATTTTTAAAAAGTTTGCTCGTAAAGAATTTTTTATTTTTGTTTATTTTCTCTCTATTTTCCTTCAGTAACCCGCAGATATTAAAATAAGATGCCAAATGCTGTGTATTTGGTTGATCATTTGGTGACACCGGATCATTGAAATTTAAATCAGTAGAAGCTGGAAATCATTAAAAATATTGTAAAATGTTTGTCAATAAGAATCAAAGGTTAAATTCGTGTTATGCTTAAATGCTCCGATTTAAAAGTCTTGATTGTGTTCGTTACCAATTGCGGAATGCAGGATCATACAGACAAAACCTTTTTAGTATCAGCAAATTGAAAATCCATTTTAAAAATAAGTTTTGTAATTAAAATGTTGTCATCTTTTTTTTCCAAGTACCCTGATGAGAATGAGTCAAAGTCAAAATATTGGCTTCGAATCTGATCTTGTATCAAATGTATCAAATACAACTTTTAAAAACACACCGATGACCCCCAGTGACACGTTCAGAGCATCAATCAAGTTCTTAGGTTGGTGACATGGCACGCTTATCATTTTGTTCTTTATCTGAACTATTGAAAGGAGAGGGCGAGCTATATAGTAAGTGCTTTAAATCAGAATATCCGATGTCCTACTTATAACAGTACCTGCGAGCGAATTAAAAACCGTTACTCTGCATAACTAGTCTCAGGTGATGGAAGCTCACGTATGTGATTTTCGAACTGTAATTGCTATACTCGAAAGTAAAAAAATAATCAGAAGCATATTTTCTTGACGATCATTAAATTTTAGCAAACATGCATTCCCTTAGTTATTTATCTTTAAATTGTTATTATTGTATCTTATATATTCCAAACATATTATTACTTTGCCTTGAAAAATGACAACTTACCAATGTGACTAGGCATGAATAGTTGCATTATAGGTTTTTTATTCGTAATAACCAGCAGATTTACAACCTTTGCTTAGCTCCAGACTTTTTTTAATTCGAACTTAAAGTTGTAGACTAATTGCTTGGATACGATTTATCTACTTAAGTATATAGTTTCTTTGCTGTTATTTTCTACTTTGATGCTAAGATTTCCAGCACAAAGTATGCTTTGCACGTAGCAGATTACCCATTGATTTCAAGAGGTTTACGGAGCAGTAGGTTTCACTTCACGCCGATTGGATTACAATACTTCTCATGCATATTAGTATTGGTTCAGCGCGCTTCAATCACTGTGCTTTGATAACTAATGGTGAAATTAACACTTAAGTAGTTAAGTTCCTCCACATGCCCGTTAGATGTCAGACAATTGGACAAACCGTTTCAAAATGGCGGCCAAAACAAAATGTTCAGTGTCGCATCAAAATTCTCCCGCCAAAAATTTGAAAACTCACTTCCGAATGTAATATTTCAATAAAATTTGGCTCATATTTGTCGTATGTAAGTAAAAATACATTCCTGAAATAAAATTTGAAAAGGTTGTTTGGTTTCGATTTTATGGGCAAAACAAATTTGAAGAGCGCCCTTGAAAATGCTAATTATGCTTATTAGCATGGGAAGGGTTAGGTCGATTTAATTTTTTTTTGCCACCAGGTAAAGGGTATGGTAAAGTTAGACAAATACATAGAAGGGCGTTGAAAAATTAAATGTTGGGTTCATATGGACCCCCTCCCCCTTTGACCACTTAAGTGTTAATGCAATCGACAATGAGAATCTTTAACTTTTGTAACCCTCGAGTTGTCACTCATTTTAATTTCTGGTCTTGAAGATTCATTTCGAACAAAGATTTATGTATCTCGTACTTTGCAACCCCCAAATTAGACGTAAAGTTGACATCAAATACAACAACTTTGTTAATAATCGAAGAAGAATATCATCCAGTAGTATACATAAAAAAGTCGGTGTCTTGTCAAAGTGAATAAAATAGACAGCATATCATTAACGAGTTTAAAATATATACATCATTATATAAATATCGGTCAGAACTTAAAGTTCTTGAATTCAAGTACTAATTCACAAGCACTTACAGTTAACAATACTTCAAAAAACAGTATTATACCATTTATATCCATGGGTATGATATTTAATCTCATTTTCTATCGTGACCCAATATTAATTCAGTTTGTTAATATTTGAACTCCAACTTTGTTACAAAGGTATTTATATGATGATTATTTTGAACACACAAAGTTAATTATTTTGCAAGAGAGGAAAAGGTACGGTATCATCAAATTAAGATGAATCACCTACTCTTATGATCAACATAATCATGTCAATTTCCCTCTGAAATTCGTAAATATGTGTATGGTGATATAAACAAACGATATTTACTTTTGTCATCTTCTTAAACGAATATAAATGTATGAACCTGGTGTTATACGTGGAAACACACTTGAGAATACACCGCTCTTCGGAAATTAACCTCAACCTCAAATATTAAGTTCTTTTGTACCGCTCATATTACATTTCAGGAAACAATTCAGTGTCGTGCGCATCGTAACACTGGTATTTATTTTTAAAAAGCAAAATAATGATGGAAAAATGTCTGGGAGTGATAGCCAACGGGCATCTTATATGAGTGATTTAGTGAGCGCATTGTCTTAATAGCACTGAGACATTATGTTGTGTTTATTGGCAATCATTACCAGGGCGGTGTTCACGTGTACCTGGAGGCCTTTAAATATTGTGTTAGTATCGACACATCCAGTGGGAGATGCGCATTTAGCCAAAGGCAAGACACAGTTTCCTCCTCAGTGAAAAGCTCATAACATCCATTACTTACGTGGGTTTACTTAAATACTTATATTAGAGTAGTATTGGTCGTTTGTGAATTGTAAATTTGTTATCTGGACCTGGTTGTTCGTAAAAAAAAGTTTCAAACACTTGTTTGTATTCAATTGTGAGACGAAAACATATTAATCCTTATAGTTGCTCCTCTTGCGCGATGATATTCGCAATATTAACACTATTTCATTCTTTCCTCGTTTCCTCAAGGTCATCCTATTTCGACCATAAACACATAATTAGAACGTTTATGGTTTTATTACGTTTTCAACACCATGTATGTATTTGAATGGTTCAAATTTACTATTTGTTCTGGGGGTTATCTTTTCCCAATTTTTTGCTGATAAAATATTTAAATTATGCTTAGAGTTTTCAAAGTTATATCAGGGGAAGTTTTTTTCAACAACTTATCATTTTAATGTCCACAAAATCATTGTACAAAAATGAACAGTTAGAGAATTTTTTGTTAGACCAAGCTCACAAGATATTAGGAGGAATTTAATTCAGCACGCAAATCGGTCACACAAAAGCGTTTTTGGTTTTCAAAAAGTCAATTCTAGTCGCTATCACTGTAGGTCAATGTGCGCAGCACAACAAAACACTAACTCGGGTCACCTTAATATATTTCCCGAGTCTTTCTTTTATATAAAATATACAGGAATATTTCTCATTAGTGTTAATGATCTGTTAGGTACAGGTAGGTCAACAGTAACAGCAGTATGCGTTGATACTACTAAGGGTATTAACTTGTTGTGAATTTCGTTTAAGAGATACCGAATCAAATCCAGGAGGTCATATTCAAACACACTTGAGAATTCATTTTTATAAATGTAATAAACTGAGTTTCATTCATTTTATATCTTGAATTAAGCATAATGCATGATACTCCTTAAACATGATGAGCCTGTTCTGAACCTCAAGACATAAGTCGCATGTAAATCTGCTTCTCTACAACATCACGGAATCTTGTAAGTACTAGCCGAAGGCTCATTATTTGAATGACTTTTAGTGTGCATTGCCTTAATAGCACCATTGAATGATGGTGACATTTATTAATTCAGTAAATGTTGGAAGACAATGACGCTGCGCTTGCAGTCTTTTAAAACCAGATTTTTATATCATGTTAGTATCGACACCCCACTTAGAAAATGGCTTCAAGGTAACGCGTAACGCTCGGGCCTTTCAGACTCTACTTTCGCTGTTAGCTGATTACATTAATTACTTGAACATTTCTACGTTCGGTTTTGCTTTTCTATCTAACTGATGTACGAACATAATTACATAAGACAAAAGGGTTTTTGATATTTCTGAATTTTCTTTTTTTCCCTTCTTTTTTGGAGGGGCGTATTCTTTTTACTATGAGTGACAAGTAACGAATCAATGCAACCACATGTGCTCAAGGGTTGATAGTATGCATTTTAATTAAGTATTGTTTTTTTTTCAAATAGAACAAATGATCATTACAGTCCCCAATTTATGTTGAACTAGTACTATCAATTTAGGCCTTAAGCTTAAAGGAGGTAAACTCTGAGATTACCCATAAATACTAAATAGATGTCTTAATACTTCACGTATGGGAATAAATACTTCAATTTTCTCAAACAAATACCCTTTGGCAGATTCGTTGAGATTTCCCTTGCTTAAAGAAGCCACTAATGTCTCTAGATTATTGTGTATATATAGTCATATAGTCGTTTTACAGCGCAATGTTTAACTGCATTCAGTGGTAAGATTTTTAGAGATTGTAAAATGTAATCGCGAATAAGCAATATTATTTTGACAAACTTTGAGGAACAGGAGATACAGCAAACCTGATATGCTATATACTATATAGAATGGTTAAAGGGGCATTCGAAAGGTTGCAAGGTAAAGACTTTGTATTCTTGATTTTTATTTTAAATCCTGCAGAATCAGTTTAAATTTTAAACAAACACCTCCTTGCTTAAAGAAGCCACTAATGTCTCTAGATTATTGTGTTAATATAGTCATATAATCGTATCGTTTAACCACGTCAACTCAACTTATTTTATGTAGTTTGATTCATAACGCAAAAAAGTAATCAGAAGTAGATATTTTTAAAGATGTTTTTCTCGAGTGGTTGAAATATGACCTCATGGATTCATATTTCTACATAAGAAAATGTACCAAGGGTAAATATTTTTAGCAATTGCTTTGTTATTATATCTACAATTGTAAAGAAGGTTTATATTATCGTTTACTGGTAATTATTTTATATTGTGTTTTTATCGCCAGCGATAATAATAAATTACCCGCCTAAAAATGTTGACTTAAAAGGGAACAACCCTCATGGTTGAGTAAAAAGTTGAAATTTTATTTAGGGAAAAACAGAAAAGTACTTTGTAGTACGTAGGAGGGTAAGGGTTAAAATACTGTTAACACCTTTCAATACCCATATTTTGCTTGAAATTCATGTCAAAAAGAAAATGTGACATAAGATAGATACCACACACATATTCAAAAAAATATACCACCTACCAAGTCTTGTATTGTTATCTATAAGTAAAAACTGCACGTTCTTACTCTGACACTACATTCTAAAAGTGTTGCTTAACTGCTTTATTAAATATATCTCTGCACTGTTGCGATTCATATTTATACAATTACATTCAAGGTATACTCAAGTTGGGTAAATTTTTACTCATTTTTTATCCCAACTAGAAGGATTGGCCTCGACATTTTAAGCGTGTAGAGCGTTATTTGAAATACTTAAAATTATACATGTGAATTGCACACCTGTGATGTCAAACGTTTCTTTACGTTTTCTTTATTCTTTAAATACATATCAATGAAAACGTCAAATTATTTCATTAGTTATTTCACTCAAAAAAATAATGAAACGATCTCATTTCCATTTCAAGAGGATCCAATATTGTTTTCTGTCTCTGAGTGAGACAAAATAAGTAAGTGCACAATAAGAAGTACATGAAGATTAATTAATATTAGTACAGGCAGCAATGCACTATGGTAGATATTATCATAGCCTAACCAGTCTGTAGTTCACAACAATTAACAGAAAAAAAAAAGAGGTGCATGGGCATCTTAAACATATGACAATATATACTCATGCATCTTGCTCTTGAAAAATGAAACACCATTTTTGATGATGTCGGCAATTATCTATTAAGTTTTTCAAAACATAAACTGAAGAATTGATAATTACAATTACAAGCTGGAATTGAGGGTTATCCTGAATCCTGAATGAGTCTTTTTCTGTGAATTAATCTTAAAATGTTTGACATTTCCACGATCAATTTTAACAATTGCTTATCCTAAATGTGACCGTCCAGCCCAAACCAGCAGTAAATGCCAGCTCTTGTCATTTTCACTTTTTCAATTATTTGCAAAGACCATGCTTTTTGACACCTTATTGAACTTAACATGATTTCCAGAAGTCAAGTTATGTTCCGTCAAAGGTTGTCAGGGAGTAAAACGTATAACTGAGATAAACGCGTTCAAAGATTAATAAGCCCTATATTTTCTGTTGATCGTCTTAAGAATATGCCAATTTATTTCACATTTCCTATTTTTTTTCTTGAAATGAAACTTTGCTGGTACTTTGTAGTAAGCACTAGGATTGTGAATCTGTCAAAAATAAATTTTGTGCAAATAATGACATTGACATGTATTTTCACCTGTAGAGCAAAATGAAGTTTCTGGCATTTACTGCTCATACGGGCTGGGCGGTCACAAATTATAATTGAACCAAATGATTGGATTTTTCAAGACATTCTTAATGTCATGTCTTGAACTTTCTTAAAATTTCCCAACGGAAATTGATACGGGTGGTTTAGGTATTCATAATTAATGCAGTATGGTTATTACAAAGGATATTTAAGTTTTATTATTTTCCTTGAATAGATATCAAATCTAGGAGGTCATATATGAACATATTTGAGAATTCATTTAGAAAGAAGTCAATGCTCTTAGCTCTTACGGCGTGAAATATTTAAGATTTGTTAAGACAATAACCATGACAACGTGAATCCCCACCTCTATATAAAAACATCCTCAAAACTAATAGCCTATGGCTGATTATGTAAATGGCTGAATGTGTACATTGCCTTGATAGAGACATCTATGTTGTAATCGTTTGTAATCATTGCTAGAACTAGAAGACAATAACGCTGTGCCTGAAAGGCGGGTAAAAAGGGTTTATATTGTGTTAGCATCGACATTCCCAATAGGGAAAAGGTATTAAAACACCGGCATCTACTTTCGCTGATAGCTTTATTATATTATATCAACTACTTTAGCTTTTTACTGCAGTGTCCTGATTTCTCAACACGACATTTCATGCTGTGTTCATATTTTAGGCACATTAGGCTCGTAAGACTCTCGTATAAAACACTGCCACTTCTTCTGCTGATAGATTATTACATCAAGTAATAAAGAACATGCATTTATCTTAATCTTGTGCTACGATGTTGTAAGAGTAGGTTTAAATCCGTGAGTATTTTGCGAAGAAAGTAATCCAACTTTATAGTCAGCTACAGAAGGTTATACAGAATAGAAAAAACATTGTTGCCAAAAATGTGGCAAAACTTTAGATTTAGTTACTCGTATAAATTTTTGAGTGTAAACTACCGTTTCGACCACCATATTTTTATTATTAATCTATTATATTAATATTACATATTTAATATTTTATTATTTATCTATTATATTAATATTACATATTTAATGTTACATATTTTTATGCACAAAGCATTACAATTGAATTTTGAACTTTTTAAAACTTTGATGGTAGGTTTATTATTCTGTATGTGACCTCTTGGTGATATTCTGTCGTTTTTAACTCAATAACCTACATTTAACCATACTATGACACCTATGAAATTTAAAATTTATTATTTTAACTAAAATCTTAAATCACAGGCTCTTACATATGGTGTTATTCAAGACATAAAAACACTAACTCAATGTGGTTCAAACGACAATCGTTCTCTTCTTGAGTGACATCTCCATAATTTTCACAGACACGTCAATATTTGCCAAGAAATTTAACACCCAAACGGTTGATTGTAAAAAAGAAGCGTATACTAACACGTTATGTGTGAATTAACACCATTGCAAGCGTCCTATGCACTACGCATTTCCTTCGCACTACAACTTGGCCTTCAGATGTGGCATTTCTTCTTGGGTGTATGATTGATATTACATTTGCATAAAATATATTGCATTCGCATATACGTGTGTGTAATTGTGCTTTTTAAATAAAAATATCTTTATATTGTCTAAGTAAACATATTTCGATATCATAAATGATGTACATGTGTATAGTTATCGTTTGCTTTCAAAACCAACAATCAAAGCAATGGTTATCTTGATATAAACAGACAAACAAATCAGTTTTTATTTTAAAGGGATTACCCATCATCCTGATTCTGAAATAACCACACACGACAAATTTTGTGTGTGCTGTAAGAACAGCATGCCCAAACTAAATTACCACTGTGATTGTTTCCTCAAAAAACAAAAATGTTGAAATTAGAGACATGTCAATCTCTGAATTTTGGTTACCGGTGTAGAAGTAATCAAGGTCCCCTAGAATCAAAGTACGCCCTCCATAGACAATAACGGAATAAAACGTGAACCTAGTGTTGGGTGAGAGTTGTTAGCATATACTTTACTGTTCAACCCTGACAGTAAGATCAGGGGACTGTGATTCCTATTAAACCGGTAACCCGAAAATTCCAGTTGCCAGCTGAATGACGCTGTTGCTTTGAATTAGCTTTATACCGATGTAGCAGGGATGTAAGTCCCCCGTTCTTATTGTCCGGGTAGTACAGAAAAGTATAGGCTAACAACTCTCAGGTAACATCAGTTTCACGCTTTATTCCGTTATGGTCTATGGAAGGCGGACTACCATTTCAGGGGGACTGCGATTACTTTCACACCGAATCAAATTCAATCCGTTATAATTGAAAAATGGGCTCAAGTTGAGGTGGAAAAAGTCAAAATAAAAGAGAAACACTATTATTATTTTTTGGTCCAAGAGGGATATTTTAAAGAAACTATAGCCGACAAAAGCTTGGGAAGGGACACACAATTCGAGTTAAAACTAGATTGATTAAACTCATTTTTTAAAAGAAGTATGTTGATTGCCAACTATTATTTGTGTTTGCACTATTAAGTAAGTAAAATTGATGGTTCTGTAGACTTTTTAATGTGATGGTTCATTCCAAAAGGGGGAACTTTTCCTACCAGATGATATCAATTTGATTGTATCATTTCATCTGTTGTAGCATTTTCTAAACTTAAAAAGGACACCTTACTTTTTTAAATTGATTAAGGCGATCAAATTTTACAACAGAAAAGTTGCTGGATATTCTTATAATCATGATCATTGAGTCTTTATTTTTTGCTGCCTATTTTCATCAGTTTCTTGAACAGTGTTCTGTCGCCAAGTCATCCTTTTTGGGGGATGAACCGTCACAAATTATGGAGAATCATGGGCATTTTTTTAATTTCACATCGGGGTTAAACTACTCGGGAATTAACGCATCTAGTTTATGTGCGCAATTAATTCTGAGTGTCACCACATAAAATTTTCTACAATTGGCTCTTTACTTGAATACTGATAAAACAAATTAAATGCAGAAAGCTATGAATTGTAATCCGATATGCAACAGAAGGGGAAATTCAATGCTGCCTTTTGAACTTAACGTTGTCGAAATCTGCTAACACTTCTGATCTTCTTGAAATCACTTTAGCAAAATAAGTTTACATATTCCATTTCGTGCCATAAAATGTAATGGGAATGGAAATATGATTCCTGACCTATTTTTAAAGCTAAAGATAAAGTTCAAGTTTGATATTAATAAAAGTAAATGCTTATTTGAATGCATTTAAGAGAATCACTACACAGAAGACTGCAAGGTTAAACTGCCTTGAAGGATAAAATGGTGATAATGTAAGAACATAATGAAGTCAGACGTCCAGCTGTTTCAACCCCAAGAAAATCCCATTCAGCTTATGAGCTCCCAGGGTTTTATCCATTATTTGAATTCTGAAGTTGAATCAGCTCCTTTGTATTTCATTGGTATTGAAGGTTGTTAAGATGCTTTTGGCTTTTGAAAATGTTGATTGTATTTCCAAACAAACGAAAGGTTCCTATGTAACCTAAATCAAAGACGTTATGCAGAACGAATACAAATGGAAACTTTGTGAGTTGTAAAATAGTCCGGGCATGAAGTGAAAACTTCTGCTTCTTCAACAACTCGAAATCTCATCATGGAAGTGAGCAATGTGTAATCTGCTACGTGCATGGCATATTTTGTGCAGGAAATCTTATCATCAAAGAAGAAAGTCGCAGTAAAGAAATATACTTGAGTACAAAGAAAGTTCCATTTTGGTATTTACAGCGCAATGTTTGACTGGATCGAAATGCAGTGCATTCAGTGGTAAGATTTTTAGAGATTGTAAAATGTAAAAGCCAATAAGCAATATTATTTTGACAAACTTTGAGGAACAGGTGATTCAGAAAACCTGATATGCTATATAATATATAAAATGGGTAAAGGGGCATTTGAAATGTTGTAAGGTAAAGACATTGTATTCTTGATTATTATTTTAAATCCCGCAGAATTAGTTTAAATTTTTAACAAGCACCTTGTAAGTGTTCATATCGTTTTGTTGTATAACCATGGTGAGCGTGAAGCTGATGTTGTCTGTTTTTATGCTTTTGAGTAGAGCAATAAAATGTCATCAGTCAAGTACGTGAGTTTCCATCACTTGAACCTGTAATGTAAAGCAAAGGTTTTGAATTCGCTTGTAGATGCTGTTATAAGCGGGACATCGGATATGTCGATATATTAAGCGTTTTCTAATACAACGCGCCTTTACCATTCAAAGTTCCGATTTAATAAAATCAAAATATTAAGCGTGCCATTAGGGCTTTCCGTGTATTAAGAACCAACCTAACAACTTCAATCAATGCATTCTTTAAGCATTCTTGAAAGTGCAATAGTTAGAGCTTTTTCGCTTTGTGGAGTATTTTTATTTGTGTGTGGTTGAGTAAATATTTGTAGAAAGAGGGATTCTAGTTCTTATGGTCTGGAAATGACACCATACATCTTAGTAGAGAACAAAATAATAAGCGTGCCATTAGGGCTTTTCATGCAACTAACCTTACAACTTTGATCAATGCTTTCTTTTAACATTCTTGAAAGTGTCATAGTTAAAGACTCGTTTGTATAGTGTTTCTATTTTTTGAGTTCATTTTCAGAAAGAGGGATTCTAGTTCTTATGGTCTGGAAATGACACCACCCGTGTGTATAGTAGAGATCATCCATCTTACTCAACAGAGCTGCCGAAAAGCTTTCATTTGATACAACCCTATATCTCAGGATGCCGCAAACACAAATTGTTGCAACAGCCAAATTTATTTTTGTTCTCTCAGAGAAAAAAAATATATATGTTTTTATGGTTAACTGCAACACAAAGCAAACTGCTTTTCCTCCTTCTTTCTTCACAAGATAATCAAGTCATCATTGGCGGCTTTAATGCCAAGATATGGATCAGACTGGGAATATTGGATTGGAATACGGCATAAATGTGGTCAATAGAAAATGAAAAAGTAGCAAATCCATAGCCAGGGGTTTGTCAGGCGAAGATTCTGGTTCTGGCCACGAGCTTGTTCTAGCCAACATGAAACGCAGGCGAATAAACAAAGCAATACCCAAGAGGACAACCAAAATATAAACATCAGAGAATATTTCAAAATAACAATTTGTTGCAGATTACATGCCACAGACACTGATACTGAAATAGAAGACGTATGGAGCAATATTAAAAGAAGTTTTAATAAAACGTCAAAAGAAGATCTTGACAACAAAAAGAAACAACTGCTCTCAGTAGTAGTTTCGAACTGTGTGATCCAGGCTCGAAGCCAGGATTTTTTCAAAGGGGGTGCGGATTTTCAAAAAACTAATGACTAATGACAAGCAAAAAAAAAAAAAAAATCAGGGGGGGGTTAGCACTTTTGAAAGCATTTTGTGGAGTATTTTATTAAAAACGACCTACATTTACGTATTTTGGTGCTTTTGGTGTTCTTTTGGTAGACATTGAGGGACTTTTTGTGGACTTTTTTGTACATTGTCAAATTTGGGGAGGTGCGACGCCCCCGCCGCATCCCCCACTGGTTACGGGCTTGGTGTGATCAATGAGGGTCTGTGTTACATTGATTACCAGAATGCATTCAACATGGAGATGCAAGAACAAATGTGTGCAGGGATGAAAACACAATGGATTTCCATGCAACTGTGCAAGATAGTTCGTTTTCTCCTGATTCTCTACAATATCTCGAAAAGCACAGTGAGGGTCAATAAAGACCTTACCCAGTGGTTTGAAACTCATACATAGATAAGACAGGCTAGGCATGCACCCTATTACTCAAAAAGATCAAAAGGCAGACCGCCCAAATGTTGATGTGATAACGTCAAATCTAACTGAGGAGCAAGACGTCTGAAGCAGGATAAGGGAACGAAAATCAGGTCATAGTCTCGTAAATTTGGCTGAGGAAGCTTATGTTAAACTCTGATAAGACGGAAGTCCTTACTGTTGGCACCAAATCCCGTATAAACAAAGTCGATTGCGATACTATTCAGATTCTAAATTCGAACATTTCTTTTCAGGATTCAGTTAAGTACCTTGGTGTGAGGCTTGACCAGACATTATGTATGTCTGATCACATTAGTGACCTTTGTAGATCTTTGTTCTTTTCGTTGAGACGTATCGGTACAATTCGCCCTTACTTGTCTGAAAAGGCAACATCTTGTATGGTCAACTCTCTCATCACCTCGCGTATTGTTTTTGTAATTCTGCCTTATCTGGTATCACCTCTGATCAAATCAACCGGCTTCATCGCATTCAAAATAGCGCCGCGCGTCTTATCGCCAAAAAGAGAAAATATGACCATGTTACTCCCATCCTCAAAGAACTTCATTGGCTGCCTATTGATTTTCGCATTAAGTTCAAATTATGTGTCCTAGCTTTCCATCGCTTCGAAGGCACCCTTCCAGCCAACCTTTCATCTGTTTTACACATCGCACTTTACGTTCCGGCTCTCAAAGGATTCTCAAGATACCAAACTCAGATCTCAAATCTGCCGGTGAGCGTTCATTTAGGTTTCAATGCCCCACTGTTTGGAATTCACTCCCTACCAACATCCGTAACATATCCTCTCTCAGTCAATTCAAATCCGAGTTAAAAACACATCTCTCCCGCCAGGCATTTCCCGTTTCTTAATTTTTCGTCGAGTTTGTCTTTGTTCATTGTCCCTGTTTTCACGCGCTTCGAGATCCTTCAGGATGATTTGTGCGCGTTATAAGAATTATTATTATTATTATTATTAATCATTTCAGTACACTTGGTGAAAATATTTCACAACATATTTTCGCAAATGACCTATCTAGAATCTCATCAAGATTAAACAGGTACAAACCTCAAATGGTACAAAAACAGTTGTCCATATCGTTTTTAATAAATAAGATATTCCAATAACAGTAACCTGAATTAAGTCTGTACGTCAACCGCTAAATGTCATTTATATCTTAAGTACCTCAATGACTATTCATTTTTTTGATATCTATAATGTAGGGCGCACAACACTAAATAATTAGCACTCGCAATCCGACATTTCTAAAATCGGCAAAATTGACTGCCCTTCTAAAAACAGGAGTTCAAAACGTATAGAAGGGCAATTTGTTTGGTCAATATTTTGTTCTAATTATAAAGTTAGGTTTATTTAAAGATGATCTGATGCCATTTTTGATCTCCAGATTAATTTGGTAAAATTTAAAGGGTTTTCCTTAATTTGTGCTTGATTCTGGAAATACAAAATTCGGCTGTCGGTGGTAGGGGGCGTTATACTTCAGCGTCCAGTTTCTCGAAAATTTTGCCTTGAAGGTGTACTTTTATGATCATTTTGTGTTAGAAAAGATCATAATCATCTGAGAAAAGGCAGTGTTGAAGCAACCAGTTGCTTTATTATTGAGTTCTCGGGTGATTTTAGGAAGCCATTTTGTACAGTAAGTCAATGGGAAGCCCTATTGTGGTGTGACGCCTGTACATGTAGATGGTATTTATATATGCAAACTTATTGAGTGAAAGATGTTAATCCTTGTTAACATATACATGCACGTATCTGTGTTCAAAAACAAGATGTATGTCTACAACATCATGAATAATATATTTTGTTCCGCTACATATCTGCCTTAATGCACCTTCAGAATGCAAGTAATTCACATGTGTATACAATGTTGTTTTTCCGGCGCCATACAACATATCACTTCATCAATCTTGAACCTCTTGTAGTCACTTCAGTGTGTCAGATTTCATTTCGGTTCATAAATAAGAGTTCCCGTGACATTCATTTCTATTGAAAACGCAAATATTATATTTGTCTAATGTTTTATACTTTAAATAAATGATAAACAAAATATTCGGCACTTTGCATTTTATATGAATAAAGAGAGGGATAAAATCCTTAAAAACAGTTGAGAAGTGAAAGTCACTTAAGATTTTTGTCAATAATCACTAACTCTAACTGCATTGGACTGTTGTTCCAGGTGTATTCATATATTCAATTAGATGAATACTGGGACGCAGAATTTTGATAACTTTTATATTTATTCATTTTTAAAAAAAATCTGTATCTGTAATTTTTGTTCGTAGTGCAAAACGTTTACTTACCTTTAATAAAAGGTCAGTTGTTACGTTTTGTTAGATAATTAGTATAAGTTGATATTTTCTCAACTAATGTAAACAGAGGAAATTTGCATCTTAAAACAGTTTGTTAGAAACACTCAAATCTACTTTTAGTGCATCATATGTTCCTTGAGTCATCAGAAGTGCGTTTGCTAATGATACAATAACATTTCGCAGTCAAAATGACGATACATTTTGTCGCCACTGATCTGCTTTGGTTGTAGATCATTTAAATGATGGAAGTGGCTATAGACACGATGGTCGTGCGCCTCAACCAAAATGGCTATAGACACGATGATCGTGCGCCTCAACCAAAATGGCTATAGACACGATGGTCGTGTAGGCCTACACGATGGTCGTGTGTGTGAAAATCGAGTACCAAATTCGTACATCCAAACAAGAGGCAAAGTTCGGCACTCTATCAATAGGTCATCTCTCAACCTTGTTATATGAAAGCCGTTAAAAATATTTGTCTGAATATTCGTTTTTTGTGTCATATATGATGACCATGAGACACGGCTTGATTTTCAACCGAATTTCATCCTGAGACGAAAATGTTGGTATTTTCGTCTCAGATTTCATCTGAATGTCTGAATCGGTCAAAAAGTTGTGATTTCATGGTCAATTTTTTATTCCAAAGGTGCCCTAAACGTTACTGTGTAAAATCAATTATGGTTATACCTTTTTCATAACTTTTTCTATCAGCGACCATCGGCTCCATAGCCATTCACTTTATCACACACGATCATCGTGTCTATAGCTATTCTGGTCGATGTACACGATCATCTCCAAAACGTAACTTAATAGTTCAGCTGTAAAATTTCATATGGGTTATGAGAAAAATAAAGCAATATCGGACCGATATAAAAAAAAAATCAGCAACTAATCCGTAAAAAAGAAAAGAAAAATAGCTATAAAGAAAATGGCAGTGTCAGCAAGGACTATTTAAATAGTCCTTGGTGTCAGTTATCACGCATGAACCGCAACGGATTTGGAATGGTCATAATTATGAATAACAGGGCC
>JXSR01S036502.1:107918-135264 GCA_000969725.1 Ophiothrix spiculata | reverse complement strand
CAAAACTGTCTTCACAAAGTAATAGTTTCAAACGTCTCTGATCAATCGTTGCTATGGTATCAAGCCAAACATACTCAACACTCATTATCAGTACTTGCCATCAGTGCCCACTAAACATGTTTTGCCTGTTACCATAGCAAGGAATGATCAGATACACTCCAAACTATTACTTTGTGTGGACAGTTTTGCAAGAGGAATATTTTGGGACTATTTCCAGCAAACTCTGACACTTTTGAAATTGTTGACTCCCATAGGCCTAAACGCGTGAATTCTGAATGACTTGCCTGTATTAGAAGTCGCCCTTGCGTTCAAACCTGAAAGCAAAATAGAACAATACTTATTGTGTGCATAGCCCATCCTACTGTAAGCGACTGCGAGGAGGACTCTGTAGGAAAAGTCTCAATCTGATCTGTTGTAAATATACCTTTAATCCTAAAGTATGTTTTCACATACAAAATCAAACAAGATTTTCATTTGTGGAAAAAAAAAACATTAACAAAACCCAATTCTAAACTTTAAAAAGAAGAAAAAAGGTGATCATTAACAAAACGTAACTCTTTAAAAATAGAATCTAGCTATAAACAACGACTTTTTAATTTGAAAAAGGGGTTTCAGCTAGGGTGAGAGTAATGATGGTAGTTACAGTCCAAACGAACAAACAACTGGAGTCATATGGTTTGATTTTAAAAGCACCGACTTTAATTTCCACTTCCATCACAAATGATCCAATTTTGAAATCAGATGTCTTTAATATCACCTTTCAACATTTTCAAAATTAGATATGACAGTCACATAAGAGCATGCTTCGGGATGACAGTCAAGGGTTGTGACATGACAAGCCCTTGTAATACATTCGTTGTTAGTTATTCAAACCCTTGAAATAAAATAGCTCCTGGCATACTCGACAGATGAATGAAGGGAACAAAAACAGGTTTCCGTCTTGCGAAAGCTTATTTGTGTCATATATGTAGGATGGTAACTTTTGAATTTTAGCCTATTCGTCTTGTACTAGGAATTTTATAATCTGGCATATTTTTTAAAAAGCACAGTATTATTAACGGAAAAGGGAGAAAAATCTTAAAATTCGAACTGCTGAAGAAAAAAACCCGATAACTTTATCTAGAAACAAACAAACAAACAATAAAGTTGCGGGGGGGGGGGAGTTGCCTACTGTTTTCTTAAGGATTTTTCTTTTTAATAATTTGTTAACATAATAATTGTTTGCAACCTTTACGCCTTGTAATTCACCACGCTTTTTGTAAAAATAGGTCAAGAGGTCACTTCCCCCTAAATTCAATGTTTTTACAACTGTTTACCTATTTTAGCAATATATCGACAGTTTAGAAAAAATGAACATTTGAGAAAACCAGTCCTCAACGTCTACCTCAAGATTCCAAAAAGAAATAGGGGAAAAACACCAGTTTACCAAGGCAATATCGTTAGAATTTCAACAGTAATGCTGGGGCAGAAAGAAATATATATATTTGGAACCTTTTGCACAAATATCTCATTTTGGTCATTTTATGTTCAAAATATGAATCTGATTGTGGAGATATTTGGCACTTTGATTTTAGTATGTTGTAATTTTGCAAGTCAAATAATATATGTAAAGAAAGGTCATGAAATTGTGAAAAATTAGAACAGGGATACTGATAACCATAATTTCTAATCGATAATTGAAACCGGATTGCTATGATTGGGCACAGATTGCTTGATGTCAAATTCAAATAACAGCACTTACATGCTTTGCAGTCCGCTTCAATATTGGTAAGTCCTCTTTGGCTTTGACCTTTGGTGCAGCAGCATAACATAAGGTATCTTCTTTCCATTGATTTAAAAATGCAATTTGATATCTAAATTTAATTCGCTCTTGCAAAATAACTTTTCTGGAATAGGTATCTTATTCAATAAACATCTTTTTATTTTTTATGAAATAGAATTAAACTTTCGACTTATATTGAGGGAGGGGTGGCCGTGGCCCCCAAGAGGTTTATCATTGATTGCTACATTTAATTCTTTAATAACGGTATTTTAATAAAAGTTGACAATTTGTTTTGCCAAAATCGTAATTTTTGGTCGAAAAGCACTTTGTGACGTCTTAATTACATAAGACCTTGATTTTCATGATCTTGGTATCAATGGAAATAAGATACCTTACATTATGCTGCTGCACCAAACAACTTGAGTTTGGGCAGTTTTATTTCAAAATTACAGCCCCCCCCCCCTTGAGGAAGTTACAGAAACAGGTTGCTAAATTTTGCTGTTTGTCATTTTCTTACACAAATTAATGTCTGGTGTAAACTGCGAGTAGACAAATTCAGTACCAGTTGTTTGCGGTCTTATCATTACATGAATACATTAGTTAGGCCATGGAAATAGTAGAAAAGGCTTAAGTAAATGATGCAATAAGCTCAGCGAAAGAAGCGGTCCGTGCTTTACCTTTAGCTTAAAGCCATTTTCCCTATTTTGGTATGTCGATACTAACACAATATACAAATGCCTTTATGGTCATGTCATTGTCTTCTAGCAATGATGATCAATATACAAAACATAAATGGCTCAGCACTAGGGCAATACATAAGTTAATTTACTGCTGTGATTTCCCTTCGGCTGTAATTTTCATGTTTGTTATAGAAGCGGTATTAGAGCTAATCAGGTCTTGAGTCTTGAGATTAAGAGCTGACTTTAATATCACGTTTCAGTAGGAATAACATTTTGCTCATCCATCTTTTTTGGTTATCTACTCCATAATAAATATAGTTTTAATCTTTTCTCAAGAGTATTAAATATGACTGGTACGCACACTATTAGAGAGTGATTTGACGAAATGTACACAGTATTGATGTCAGTATTTTAATCGGATCTGGATGGACAAATGATGTTAGCCCGAGACAGACACTATCAGGATACACATATTAACAAAATATAACATTCGTTTTCATATATGTAAAGGAGATGTATGAATTGAACAACAAGTAATTCGATAAAATAAATAAATTTAAAAAAACCTCTCTGATGTGATTACGAAGTTTTGAAATGTTAGAATTAACAAATGATAGTTTCCATGTATTAAATAAACATAACAATTTTTCATGCCATTTGTAACGGTCAAATTGTGCCATTGTTTTTGTTTTCCAATAGATCATTAAGTCAGATAAAACATATGGCAAAATAATCTATGAACAAGGCATGCGGGTGTCGTAAATGGTTGAACAAATAATTTATCTAAACAAAAGTCAGGGTACGTCTGAAGGTTGAGAATACTTGTTTCAACAGGTTGTTTTCTTCTTATATACTTACTGGAAATATCAAAAATGAATTTCTGAAAAGGTTATTTTAAAATTAATTTTGTGAAAACATCCATAGAAAAAATGTGGTGAAGTATCACGCAATTGAATTATCCTTATATTCTTTCACCTTTCAGCAAATCATTGAAAACATCTAGAGCCATTTCTGTCATTGTTATAAAGCTTCTTTCCAGTATAAAGTTTATGGGCGTGCCGAAGATATACAACTCGCATTACTTTTAAGAATTGTCTAGTCTACTTTTGATTTCATTCAATTGAACCTCTTTGACTATAAACTTGCAATCATTGTCGTTCCTATTTGTGATGGTATCTGATCACTAAACGTTTTGCACCGTGTTTCATTTTCCACTGGTAGAATCATTAGATTTAAAAGTATACTAAGAAACCAAACATTGAGAATTAACGGAATTTTATTAAGCACTTCATTGCTAAAGTATATCTTCAATGCTTGACACTATGATTTTCGTTTATTTTATCGTTTTTCTTGTCAATATAATCAATTCCCGTAACTCTTTATATTATTATATACAAACGAGACTCTTACTATATTTTAAACTCACCTTTGAAAGACCGACATTTTGATTAGCGTTTTATCTTTTTCATCTATAATTCCAATTTGGTACTTGCGTATTCATATTATTGGATAAAAAACAGACCAGAAAGAAGATAAGAATGTGATAATCAAATTACAACAACGATGGAATGGAAAGGATATATATTTAGTTGATAATATTTAGATATCACAAAATTTCAAGAAAGTATATTCTGTAATAATGCTAAACTACATAAGAAGAAGTACTTTGATATATTTGGTGGCTCAAAATGTATCCAGATATTGGTTTATCAAAAGGTGTATATACATCTTGTATAATAAATCGTCTCTTATGGATAAAATTCCGTGGATTTGTTCTAACTGTGCAATCTTTCTATGCATCACAATCAAATCAACTTACAAGTAGTGTCCATCGCCATCAATTAAATTCAATAGTGCTTTTTTCTTGAGAGATATAACATATGCATTTAAATATTGCATGTCCATGATTTACGACATCATCATTATAAAGTTCATTGCCTTTACCTAAAGAACTCTCTTGAATTGAAGGTTATGTTTTTGTGAATTTACAAATAGTGTTCATTGCTCAAATTTAATCATTACATAGGAGAGATAACATATGCATTTAACCAATAAATATTCATGATTTACCACATCATTATCAAGTTCATTGCCTTCAGTTGAGGTATTCAAATTCTTTCTTTAATTTTTTGTCACCTTTTTCATCTAATCTATTTGCAGGTGGTGTTGAACACAGAAGCAATAAAGAGTCTTTTTGATTTGTTTTTCAATTATCTTAAGTACTTACCCTTTAAGTAAATTCACAACAGATATTCATATATTATCTATCTAGGTTTCAATTCATCATTTTATAAAGCATTTTTTCACAAATTTTCAGGTATAAAATAATGATAAAAGTTACAATCATCAGACTTTATGCTATTGAGACAAATGATGTTTGCTGTACGTTAGCATCAGCAAGGCGAAGCGGTTTGGATGAAATTGAATCTATAATTTGATTAACCATGGCTGATTGGGTTATCACCAAGTAATATCGAGATGAATGAACTTTTCCTTGGTTGAATTTTATTCTTCCGGGTTCTTGATTATATGGCATGCTTTGTTATTGTGTTTCTTTCATGTCGATGGGACGTTTCTCGTAACAATCTAATACAAAATTACTATCATTCATAATTTAGATGTATTGTTTAATTTGGAAATAATAAAGTTGAAGTTGGAATTGAAATGGATGACAAGAGAAATAAGACTGTTTGAAAAGATAATGATGTTTTCATATTTTTCCGGTATTAAACAACCCTATTGCGGTTGAACAAGAAGTACTAAAAGTGTTATCAATCTAATTCTACTTTCAAGACTAATATAAAACCTATATTCATTGTTGTTACTATTGTGTCAATCTTAGTCTGATTATAAACACGTTTCGTGTCTATCCCCTTGAAAAAAATCCCCAAATCTCTTTAATCATCTCATATACTTGGATATTTGTTATGATATACATTAAGCTCGACATTTTGTTTCTTGTTTTGTTTCTTTTTCATCTTAGATTTATCATAAAAAAGTAATACAAAACCCAGTTTAAATCTCTTTATTTATCGATAATGATGTATACAGAGACAATCGCTTTAATTTAAGATTTTAGAATTACATCTGATTGTTTACAGGTATTATGCTACATTACTTTAATTTTTTTAAATATGTTTATATGTAAAAAAGTACCACTAAGAAACCAAACATTGAGAATTAACGGAATTTTATTAAGCACTTCATTGCTAAAGTATATCTTCAATGCTTGACACTATGATTTTCGTTTATTTTATCGTTTTTCTTGTCAATATAATCAATTCCCGTAACTCTTTATATTATTATATACAAACGAGACTCTTACTATATTTTAAACTCACCTTTGAAAGACCGACATTTTGATTAGCGTTTTATCTTTTTCATCTATAATTCCAATTTGGTACTTGCGTATTCATATTATTGGATAAAAAACAGACCAGAAAGAAGATAAGAATGTGATAATCAAATTACAACAACGATGGAATGGAAAGGATATATATTTAGTTGATAATATTTAGATATCACAAAATTTCAAGAAAGTATATTCTGTAATAATGCTAAACTACATAAGAAGAAGTACTTTGATATATTTGGTGGCTCAAAATGTATCCAGATATTGGTTTATCAAAAGGTGTATATACATCTTGTATAATAAATCGTCTCTTATGGATAAAATTCCGTGGATTTGTTCTAACTGTGCAATCTTTCTATGCATCACAATCAAATCAACTTACAAGTAGTGTCCATCGCCATCAATTAAATTCAATAGTGCTTTTTTCTTGAGAGATATAACATATGCATTTAAATATTGCATGTCCATGATTTACGACATCATCATTATAAAGTTCATTGCCTTTACCTAAAGAACTCTCTTGAATTGAAGGTTATGTTTTTGTGAATTTACAAATAGTGTTCATTGCTCAAATTTAATCATTACATAGGAGAGATAACATATGCATTTAACCAATAAATATTCATGATTTACCACATCATTATCAAGTTCATTGCCTTCAGTTGAGGTATTCAAATTCATAAAGCGGCTTTCTTTAATTTTTTGTCACCTTTTTCATCTAATCTATTTGCAGGTGGTGTTGAACACAGAAGCAATAAAGAGTCTTTTTGATTTGTTTTTCAATTATCTTAAGTACTTACCCTTTAAGTAAATTCACAACAGATATTCATATATTATCTATCTAGGTTTCAATTCATCATTTTATAAAGCATTTTTTCACAAATTTTCAGGTATAAAATAATGATAAAAGTTACAATCATCAGACTTTATGCTATTGAGACAAATGATGTTTGCTGTACGTTAGCATCAGCAAGGCGAAGCGGTTTGGATGAAATTGAATCTATAATTTGATTAACCATGGCTGATTGGGTTATCACCAAGTAATATCGAGATGAATGAACTTTTCCTTGGTTGAATTTTATTCTTCCGGGTTCTTGATTATATGGCATGCTTTGTTATTGTGTTTCTTTCATGTCGATGGGACGTTTCTCGTAACAATCTAATACAAAATTACTATCATTCATAATTTAGATGTATTGTTTAATTTGGAAATAATAAAGTTGAAGTTGGAATTGAAATGGATGACAAGAGAAATAAGACTGTTTGAAAAGATAATGATGTTTTCATATTTTTCCGGTATTAAACAACCCTATTGCGGTTGAACAAGAAGTACTAAAAGTGTTATCAATCTAATTCTACTTTCAAGACTAATATAAAACCTATATTCATTGTTGTTACTATTGTGTCAATCTTAGTCTGATTATAAACACGTTTCGTGTCTATCCCCTTGAAAAAAATCCCCAAATCTCTTTAATCATCTCATATACTTGGATATTTGTTATGATATACATTAAGCTCGACATTTTGTTTCTTGTTTTGTTTCTTTTTCATCTTAGATTTATCATAAAAAAGTAATACAAAACCCAGTTTAAATCTCTTTATTTATCGATAATGATGTATACAGAGACAATCGCTTTAATTTAAGATTTTAGAATTACATCTGATTGTTTACAGGTATTATGCTACATTACTTTAATTTTTTTAAATATGTTTATATGTAAAAAAGTACCTTTAAAATATGAAATAAACATAAAGAATTAAAATGTCATAGCCTTTTCTTTTATTGTTACACGGCTGATGGAGTAAATGTGTAGTTTGGTGCTATAAAACCCCCACTCTTTCAATAGGTATTAGCTTTAGATACTACCTTAATATGCTAAAAGTATCATCAATCAATTCAGTTTTTTTTTTCGTTTCCATTTGTGTCATCTGATCACAAGAAACGTTTTGTACCATGTTCCATATTCAATGGATAAAAGTGTTAAGAAATGGGTAAATAACAATAAAAAATAACACCAAGGAAATCTAAAGCACCTTCCATTTTTAAATGGTATAAATTATAGCTAGGCATATAACAGTTTCTAGTGAGCATGAAGAATACAGTAGTACCTTTACATATCCAGATGTATAGAAATAATAGAACGCGCGAAAGGCGATGCTAATAAATCTTAACATTTCACTAATGAGAATTCTTAGTTTGCTTTAATGCACAATATACAGGAAATTGTAATCTGATCTAAAGTGGCGTGAGTTGAAACCCGATGCTTCTCTAGTACCAAAGGCTGTAGGGTCTTTGAGTTTTAGTACCTTCAGTTTACCTTTCGAATCACTCTGCAAAATCGTAATTTCCTGGAAGAAAATTATTCTTCCAATAATGTATTAGGAAATGTCCATCTGCTCTCTTGAATTAAGCCTTTTATTATATAATCTTATGACATTTGAGCGTCGTCTTCACAATTGATTGAAATGTTTGATTGACATATACGCATTACAATTTACTGAAAGTTATGTGTCCTTTCTTAAAAACCTTACAAATGTGGGTCAATATTGTATTTAATTCATTGAAATTAGAGAGTACTGGACTGGTGTATGTGGCAGTGGATCATATTGTTATCTTCGTTGGGACCCCATTGGAAATAAGCTTGCTCCTGTTGTAAGGCTTAATTGGTCATCCTTGCATGTACGTCAGCTTCGGTGTAATATTTTTGTATCGTTGATTGCTAGCAAGTATCGAATACAACATTAAAAAACGTTATTTGCTGTCATCATGCTTCTAAAACGATTATATGTTAAACGATTATATTCTTAAACGATAATATAATTCTATGTTATACGTAGAAACCCACAAGAGAATAATGTATACCGCTTTATGGAAATTAACCTTGATCTTAGATATAAAGTTCTTTTGTACTGTTCATATATCATTGCATGAAGAGATTTAATGTCGTAAGCATCGAAACACTGATATAAAACTAGCAAACATTTATATTATACATGATTTACATGATACCAGTTCCCCTTTGAAAGTTCCCTTCAAGCTATGTAAGATAAACATAAACTCACGGCATTTGCTTTTGTCATGCTTCTTTAAAAAGTATATGAATCCAACTGAGAATAAATCGCTTTTTCGGAAATTAACCTCAACCTCATGTATGAAGTTCTTTTGTATCACTCATATTACATAGCAGGAAGGGATTCAATGTCATAAGCATCGTAATACTGGTATTCTTTCTAATAACAAACACTCTATGTTGATAAAGACAAAAAAATATTCTAGGAGAAATAGCCATAGGACATCTTATATCAGTGATTTAGCAAGTACATTGTCTTAATAGCACTGAGACATTTTATGTTGTATTTATTGGCAATTATTACCAGGGCGGTATTCACGTGTGCCTGAAGGCCTTTAAATATTGTGTTAGTATCCAATGGGAGATGCGCATTAATCTAAACGCAAGTCACGGTTTCCTCCTCAGTGAAAAGCTCATAAACATCCATTACTTACCTGTGTTTACTCAAATACTTTCTGCATGCAGTAATGTCAGTAGTTTGTGAATTGTATATTTGCTATCAGGACCCGATTGTTAATATAAATTGGTTTTGAACCAAATGTTAAATGATCAAATAGATTTCCCAAGCAGTTTAGCAATTGATAATGGTGTTAATCTTTTTATGCAAATTTTATGGAAGTTATCGAAACATCATTTATTAACTTTTCTGTGTTTTTGAAATTGGTTAATTTCGTCTAAATATACATGCATTGTGATCATGGTGATAGAGGTCAATTGAATATTCCTTGCAAGATCTTACTAGAATCTTGCACTATGTTCGTATTGCTGTTAATATGTTTACTATACGTCTTGTTCCTTATACCTGGAAGTGTTAATGATGAAGGATCTAGTCTCATGCAGATTTCACATGTAGCACAGTTTACACAAGTTTATCCTATTAAAGAGACGCGTGATACTCATCAATGTTACACAGCTAGAAAGATCGCTCTTTTACAGTCATATATTAAAAAAAAAAACATTCATGCAAATTTTGATTAAATATAAAACCCTATATATAAAATATCAAATTAAATGCTATCTTAGAAGATAATTCTACCTCGGTTGTTCTTCCAATATTAATCAATTCGAAGAACTATATATATTTTACACAGTTTCTATACGTAGAAAATATGAAATATCTTCTTGGTAAATCGTTTTTCTTTCTAATCGCATCATTAATGCATATTAACCCCCCCCCCCCCATTTATTCTTGTTTAATATTTTCATGTTGAATTGAAGCAAGGCAGTGCATCATGGGAATGGTTTCTCTTATCGATAACATCTTAGAATCTATCTCGTTCTTGCCTTTGTGAGGCATAAAGATGTGAGTCAGATGAACTACCGTTCTATGATTTGCATCTGGTGATGATTTTAACGCTTTCAGAAGAGTAGAAGCGTGATCTGCCGAGTTTGTTGTTAGTAGTATGCTCATTGGCTTTTTAACATCAAACAACAAATTTGGCCCGTGTTTCTTGGTGATTACATGTGCATGTAGAAGGCAATATTCTTCACCTTGCGGGTTGTCATTTGGTTTATATTACGGTATGTTAGTATCGACACATCTGATGTTAAATGGTTTGAGCCACACCAAAATAATTCAAATAAAATGTTTGAATAATTAGGAAATTTTGTCAACTGTTGGTTCAAAATAGGGAAAAACAGATTTTTTTTCAATATGGTCAAAATGAAAAACATGTTAGCGTTGTAGACTATTGGTTGAGTTTTGGAATCTAAGTTATATTTTACGAATTCTATTTGACAAAACGGTCATCTTAAGGTGCAACATTTATTTGCACCTAAAATGACCGCATTGTCAAACAGAATTAAGAACACAGCAGGTTACTTGTGGAAACTCGGCAAAATATAACTCTCTATACGAAATGACCACATCTTAACACTTTCCACTTCGTAAATTAGGCATAGTGTTAATTCACTCTTACCCTTCTGAAACGTTAAAATCATCACCAGATGCAAATCATAGCACGGTTTATATATATATATATACATTTCAAGAAAGTAAATTTCACAAGGAAAATATTTTTAGCATCAGATTCTTAACTTTAAGAACTTGCATTTTGCCAAAAATTTAAACAAGTCCAGAAAAAATAATTTCGCAAAAGTCTTTACAAGCAGGTATAAATCATTTAAAGCAATAGGCTTTATTATTATTGTTATTATTAACGAAAACTGTCACAACTTGTGACTTGTGAAAAAAAAATGGCTAATTCAACCAATAGTTTTAAAAAAAGGATATTGATAAAAAAATGGATGAGAAAACATTCCCTAGAGCCATTGAGTTAGATGACTTAATTTATTTTGGGCAAATCTCTAAATAGCGAATAAACATTCTGATGCTACAAATAGAATTCTTGTGAAAATATATACTTTTATAAAGTGTACTTCTTTAGTTTTTTAAGTTATGAGAAAAGTAAATGTTAATAAATCACGAGGCTCCGACCTCCTCTGAATTAAAACATTTTAAAATGTCTAAGACGTGCTAAGACGTACACTCTGGTACAATCTTTGTAATATACATGTGATTGTAACTACTGATTTAAAATGTTTCCCTAACCATATGCTTGTTGGTAAGTGTTTCATTTTCGTGCCTTGACATGAATCGCTGTCAAGTGATGAACTCTGATGCGATCTTTGTGACTCAAGACTTATATCCCACGTTTCGCAGTGAACCAAAAATATCTGCCGAATAATAGTTGTCACCCTAGAGTTCAAACGTTAAGGCAAAATAGCACAATACTTATTGTATGCATAGCTCCTCCTACTGTAATCCGATACTAGAAGGATGCTGTAGGATAAAATCTAAATCCGATCTTATGTCATATAGAATTGCCCTAATTTCCTGACGTGTTCATGGCAGGTTAGCAGGTTGAATGGTCGCCTTTGTATGCGGGTTTCTGCTAGCTATGTCTCCATTTATTAGAAGAGCATTTTGGATGCAATTCACGGAAACAAATTCCTTTCTTCGTTTATCTGTTCTAAAATGGGTTGCCTAAAAGAAAAAGATGTTATTCGAATTTGAATTAGTGGGTACATGACATAGTTAAGATTGTAAAAATACATTATATGTGACCGTCCAGCTCAAAACAGCAGTAAATGCCAGCTCTTGTAATTTTCACTTGTTTACTCATTTGCAAAGACCATGCTTTAAGGATTAAAATGACACCTTAATGAACTTCACACGATTTCCAGAGGTCAAGTTATAGTCCGTTAAAGGTTGTCAGGGAGTAAAACGTATAATTGAGATAAATGCGTTCAAAGATTTACAGTAAGCTGTATATTTTCTGTTGATCGTCTTAAGAATATGCCAATTTATTTTACTTTTCCTATCATTTTCTTGAAATGAAACGTTGCTGTCGTAGTAAGCACTAGGATTGTGAATCTGTCAAAAAATCAATTTCGGCAAATTATGACCTTGACTTGTATTTTCACCTGTAGCGCAAAATGAAGTTTCTGGTATTTACTGCTCATAAGGGCTGGAAGGTCACATATAGGATCCAGCACTGATAGGATCAGATCTTTAGAGACAGTTGATCATCATTTTTCATCTCCGATCAACAATGGTTGGTAAAAGATTTTGAAATCTGATACTTTGAACATTACATTTCAAAATGTTCAAAATTAGATACGATAGTGGCTTAACATAGGCGAATGCTTTGGGATGCTTTGGGATGACAGCTCAAAGTTGATGACACACCAAGCCCCCGTGACACGTTCATCATGTTCATTATTAGTAATTCAAACTCTTGAATGGATTAGCCCCTGGGTTGCTAGGAAATTGAATCAAGGAAATCCCGCTTTCCCTATTTTATCGAAAGCTTATCTGTGTAAAGACAGACAGTTAAGGCTCGTAAAAATGTGTTTGAAAACTAAAATCATCATACATATCTTTAATAACATGCTGTTACGACGTGAAAACAGGGTTTGATTAATAATAATCAAACAAACGAGTAGTTTAAACAAAAAGTAAAATAGGTATAATAGGTACTCTGCCTTCAATTATTCAGAAGGGCAATTTAGTGATATCAATTTGCATAGCATAATGGGCAGTGAAGGCAGGTCACAGAGAAAGTGTTATCATGGTGTTTAATCTGTACGTGCCTGGTCATGGAAATTCAATTCATGACCCTTATTCCTGAAATTTAGCCCATATATCTTTTAAAACACAAAATAACAAAACTGAATAAATATCCATTTTTTAGATATTTTAATATGAAACGGTTTTTTTTAGTGACGATGATGGTGAATTTAAAAAATCACCAACATCGTCACAGAAAATCATTTCATTCTGAATTATTAATAAATATTGTAGCAGACTACAAAGTGCTATGCTAATTTTTCAATATGACCACAAAAGGTCTGTGCTCTATCATAGAAATCATATTTCAGTTCTACCGCCCAGATACTACAAACTTCACTTATTTTCTACTCATGTTTGAAAAAATGACCCTTTTCACTGATATATTTGGCTTTCAAAAGTATAAAAATCAATATTACCTTTAAAGTGAAATTAATTGAATAAGTGAATTCTGGTGGTGGTTATTTAAATATCATAAAATATGAACAATAGTTTGCATTATTATTTAAATAACCACCACCACCACCACCACCACCACCAACAACAACAACAACAACAAAAACAACAGCAACAACAACCAACAGCACCACCACCACCAACAACTTTATACAAGTGTATTTAAACATGATTTTCCAATTTAGATATCAAATAAAATATATGGCAAAACACAACGTTAATTAGTTCAGATCCAAGTAATGTTATGATACAATTTAGCTTGATAAGGGAGAACATTATTGCTGGTATATCCAGAACGAAAATAGATATTAACCAATTACTCGAAATACCGAACTGTGAAAAATCATGCAAGTAATAAACGTAGTGACAACATATTTCAACAAATTCAAAATGCTATTGTATATACGGTATATTGTTATTGTTACCAAATATATCATAAAGTAATGCACAAAAGCAGTTAGTGTCCCAAATTAGATTAAAATCATATTTCAAATAGTTTTATAAGGACAACAATCAAATGCCTGATTACAAGTGGTTCAAATTTTGGAATCGTATCTTTATGGAATTCTCTGCTTATAATAATTGAAAACGTCGGGTAAAAATATAGCACGACTTGAAAATGCAAATTAATTCTAGATAGACAAAACGCATTTATTTTTGATAGACAGGTATTTTCATATGTTCACTTTATTGACTTGTTGACTTTAAAAATTATATGGAGTGCCATCAAAGATATAAGAAGTACCGGATCGTCAAGAAGACGTTGAATTGTAAGTGCTTTAATAATTTGAAAACAAAAAGAAACATGCATACAGATCTGGCGAGGATATGCGTTGATGGATATTAATCACCCGATAATAAAATTGACACACTTAAAATTATTTTGATTTTGATCAAGTGTTATTTTGCATGGCGCCGTTAAAAACATAAACAATTTTATTGTATCTTTACTCTATGTACTTTATTCAAAACAGGTTAATATATTCTAATTGGTTGAACAAACAATTTACTTAAACAAATGAACCAGTGTTTGTAGACAAGTTGATTACTTGTTTTGACAGGTTGAATGTTTGTACACTTTTTAGATAATTTTTTTAAGTTTATTACAATTAATGTTGTAAAATAAAAATGAATAAATGGGTCTAAAATACCATAATATGTTAACGCTTTCAAATTATTCAATTGAATTATTATTTCTTTGTTTTATTATTTCCTTAGCATATGAGTGGTGCTCTGGCAAAATGAGCGGAAAGTCGCGATTGAAGATTTTGAATAAATGGCTGCTAAAGTAAAAATATGGTGAAAAGATCAAATTTCGTTTTTTGACATAAAACCCATTAGTACATGAGTGTTAATCTATACTTCGCGTTTTGAAGGTCAATTATGCCGGGAAGTGCAATTATTCACGGGTAATTGATCCCGTTTTGCTATTATACACTATAGTAATCAATAACTTTAGAATCGATTTGCGACAATTTTTACTTCCAGATTTTGAGTGGATTGTCTTGTATTTCGATCTCTAAATGAAAATTGTAGAAAGAAAGTATGACATATTATATATCATTGGAAAGCTGAGATGATAGAAAATTAAAATACGACATAAACTTAGTTTTGAAAATCGCGACTTTCCGCTCATTATGCCAGAGCACCACACATACATGTATATTCCTTGATTTTTCCGACCTTGTAGTAAATTTTGTAGTTAACTGTAATATATGAGAGGAAACAATATTTTTCATACATTTTTCAAGATCAATAATTAAAATGAACTTAAACTACAAGCTATGATAATGCATCTGAAAGAGATCCAGTGGCATT
The DNA here is from genome assembly GCA_000969725.1 of Ophiothrix spiculata. Taxonomy (NCBI): domain Eukaryota; kingdom Metazoa; phylum Echinodermata; class Ophiuroidea; order Amphilepidida; family Ophiotrichidae; genus Ophiothrix; species Ophiothrix spiculata. Next base: position 120,053 of record JXSR01S036502.1, on the reverse strand, counting down.
TTCTTTGAGACTACAGACATTGTTTTGCATGAATCCATAAAACCCCAGATAAAACCAACACTGAAAGAACTAGTAGTAGTAGCTTCAGTTACATCAAAGAATGGCAGTGAATTAATTACAAATGATATTGCCTTTACCTATTTGCGTTTGACGAAGTAATCACAAATTAAATGGAACTCAGTCCGTGGTAGATAAATGCAAATGTAAGCTGAAAGTCATTGAGAGCTATTGAGCTGACATTAATAGTTGCTAAGTTGTTCTGCCTGCAGTATGGGTGTCTAATGTATATGTCTGACCCCATCAAGGTGGTACCTACGAATTGTTTTCGCTAAAATGACCGCAAAAGATGAACTTACAAGTACCCGAAACCCCTAGGTCATATTCGTTTGCGTTTTTATGCGACAGGGAATCATGCGTAAGGGAGGTGGTAACCCCCCCCCCCCTTTCACACACACTCACACACACACACACTTGGTAATTAGACAAGAGTTAAAAACAAAAACAGAAAACATAAATTATTAATGGGATTTTATCAACCAAATCATTATACAAATATACTTTTTTAGTACTCGGTACATTTGTATTATGACACAATAATGTGCTTGTGTTTAAATCTTCTCTACTTTTGATTAAATAAATTCCGGTAATTTACACAAACGAGATTTCGATGGTATCTCAAAAAACCTTTGAAAGACCGTCATATTGATGAAAATGTTATCTTCGTCATCTTTTATTCCAAAGTGGCATTTGCGTTTTCGTATTATTGATTTAATAACGTCTGCTGGAAGAGATAGGAGATATAGAATAACGTTTGAATATTGAATAGTTGCTGAATGTCTTTCTAGTTTATGAATATCGTTCGGAGGAATTATAAAATACAATACAATACAATACAATACAATGCAGGCATTTATATAGCGCTCTTACAAGGAAAAATAGGTATCAGAGCGCTTTACAAGAATTAAAAGAAACAAAGTATAATAAATCAATTATCAAATAAATATGTCTTTAGAAGAGACCTGAAGGTTGCCAGTGATTGAGCATGACGGATATAGTAGGGAAGTTTATTCGAAAAGAATGGACCAGCAGCAGGGAAGCTTTTATCACCAGTATGAGTGCGAGGCGTAATGAGGAGTCTTGTATCTTGGGTAGAACGTAAACCGCCTCTTGTTGGTATGTACAGTTGAACAAGTTCAGTTATGTATGTAGGTGATTTAGATGAGCCCAAGAAACACTTGAAGATAATAGTTAATAGTTTAAATTGAATGCGGCTATGAATCGGTAACCAGTCAAGTTCTTGAAGTAGATGGGTTGCATGATCATACTTTTTGGCCGGATAGATAAGTTTGGCGGCACGATTTTGGAGACGCTGAAGTCTGTTAATGTCTTTAGTTGTAATTCCATAGAGAACAGAGTTGGCATAGTCAAGCCTAGATGTAATTATGGCTCGAACTGCATCTTGACAGGCAGATTTGTCGAAAAACATGCGAATACGTGATAAGTTACGAAGATGAAATTTTACAGAGCTGCATACGGATGAAACTTGGTTTGACATATATAGTGTTTTGTCAAAAATAACACCCAAGTTCCTTCTGGTTGAAGAAGGAGCAATTTTCTTAGAGCCAATGGTAAGAGTCAGATCAGGTAGAACGTTGACTGGAAATGATGAAGAACTCCGTTTTTTATTCATTTAACTGGAGCATGTTTTGGTCCATCCACAGTTTGATATCCATGATGCATTGTCAACTTCAAATTTAATGCGTGGGTTAAATAATATGTTAAGTTGAGTTTCATCTGCATAGAAGTGGTACTTAACATTCTCGTAACAATCAATGATGTTTGCGACAGGATGGGTATAAAATTAAAATGACTGAGGACCAATAACAGAACCTTGTGGGAGGCCAAAGTTCAGAGTTAGAGGATCAGAGAATTCATCAGCAACCTTCACCATGTGAGTGCGATTGTACAAATAAGACTTAAACCAATTACTAACATTGCCAGAGATACCAAAAATACTGGTCAGCCTACTTAAACGAACATCATGATCGATGGTGACGAAAGCCGCCGACAGGTCCAACAACACCAGGAAAACTGCCTGGTGGTTGTCAATATAATTCATCGCTCTTAACTCTCAGCAAAGCAGTCTCCGTGCTGTGGCCGGACCTGTAGGCGGACTGATACACTTGAACAAGGTTGTTACAACAAACATGATTATTTACACTATTCAAAGCAGATTTTTCAATAAGTTTACACATAAAAGCTGTATTAGAAACAGGACGATAATTTTTAAGATTATTACAGTCCAAACCCTGTTTCTTAAGTACAGGAGAAACAATAGCATCTTTTAATGAATATGGAAATGATCCACTAGACAATGAAGTATTTACGAGCAAGGAGCAAAGTGTTAAGATTCTGCTTGACAAGCCAAAAAGGCATTGGGTATAACCCACAGGTTTTATCGGGTGATTTCCCAACAAAATTAGCAACCTCATCCTTGCTGAGTGGTGTAAATTCAGCCAGGGCAGGAGGTTTAGTACTGGCACTATTGTAATTATCATTGGTTTTAGGAATGCTGTAATTTTATGTTCTGCCTTATGTTAACAATTTTCTGTTTAAGAAATTACTGAAACGGTTACTAAACTGCTTAATAGACTCACATGCAGGCAATGACGTAGCAGAACGATTCAACAAAGTATTAAGAATCTTAAAAACACTTTTTGTGTCAGCAGATTTTAGTTCACTAACATAATATTTAGATTTTTCAGACGGAGGATCACTTTAGAGAGTTCATGGATGTGATCACGGTAATGTCGCCGATCTTCATTGCACCCACATTTCTGCCATTTCCTTTCAAGTTTGCGACGTTTGCGTCTGCCATCAATAACAGATTGTGTGTACCATTTCGGGTTTCTTTTAAACATGTGAGTGCGAGTGTTAATAGGGCAATGCTTATCAAGAATGTTCTTGATAGCTTTATCATAAAAATCCACTTTAGTATCAATATCACTATCAATGACTGAAAAGCTTCACAAAGACCAGCTCTAGAGACATCATATTCCATGTTGTTGAAATTACGAGAACTTGAAGTAACTATTCAAACTGTGCAATCTTTTTAGGTGTAAGAAGCAAATGAACCCACAAGAAGTGACCATCGTTTAATCAGTGATTTTTCATGAAAGAGATAATATATATATTTGATAAATAAATATTCATAATACGACATCTCTAGTAGAAAGTTCAATGCCTCTAGCTAAGATAATTATTAATATAAGAAAGTGGCTGTTTTAGCATTGCATGTCAGTTAATGTGCTTTCATGTTGTTTAGTTTTTAACGGTTTTTTTCTCAATTCGTAAATGCATTTTTTTCAATGAATATGAACTCACAAGCAATAAAACGTCTTTTTGAGTGGCATTCTAAAATTCCTTTTCACGTAAAATCACTACGTACAGATACTCGGATATATGAGTAACTAATGATCACCTGAATATCAGAATTCATGGCGCAAATAAGATATTTGATTGAAACAAGTACTGGTGTTATATAGTTAACAGCTATTGGGGCCTACATGGAAACTATATAGCATTAGCAACTGAGTGTTGCGGTTCGCATGAATCAGTAATTTGATTTGTCATGACTGATTGGGGTTTTCACGCAAGTAATATCGAGATTGATGCATTTCCCCCAGACAAACTACGATGATTGTGTGTAAAACGTTGAATAAAATAACATCAGGTAAAATAAAAGATTTCGTTGTTGTTTTAAAAATTTAAATCTATCGGGATTTCCTTGTAACTTGGTTAATATGTACATTTATTATATGACATGCTTTGTAATGTTGTTTCTTTCAAATCGATGTGACGTTTATTTTAACAGTGTAATCCAAAATACAAAAATGTTATCACTCTTGAGAAATATATGATAATTATAGAATTATAAGATTGAAGAAAGATTGAAGTTTCCATATATTTCTTCGGTAACAGGCAAACCCATTTATGTTAGGTACAGGTTAACAAAGAGTACCAAAAGTGTTATCAATCTAATTCTACTTTCAAGACTAATATAAAACGTATATTCATTGCTGTTATCATTGTGTCAATCTTAGTCTGATTTCAAACACGTTTTGTAAAAAATCCCTTCAGAAAAAAAAAATCAAAATCTCTTCATTTGTTTTATTTGATATATTATTCAGATCAACAGATTCATTCGATATTTCACACTGTTTTATCATATATAGATTTATAATAAAACGAAATTTAAAATCCAATTTCAAATCTCTTTATTAATCAAATGAAAACAAATCACTCAAACTTTAATAATTTTAAATCATATTTTTGTATGCAAGTAACATATCGCATTAAAAGATGCTGGTGTCAAAGTTCACAGCTGATTATTTTGATCTAGAAATTTGTTGATGCAGATCGTTAAAAACGTAATTGGATTATCTTATGCCTTATGGAATAAATTTTGTGTATGTTGCAATTATGTTTGGATATGTAAAAATATAAAAAAGTACAGCTACAGTTTGATCGTTCCCAGGGATGATTCTACTTGAATATCAACTTTAGAAATATGTTAAACATTTGCATTTGAGAAAAACAATACCTTTAGAATATAAAACAAGCATGATGAAATCATAAAAAGACAACTACTGCTGCATTGTATTAGCAAATTCCAGTTTTCAAATAAATTATTGTACCCAGTTGGCTCCTTGGATTCCATTTGCTTTTTTCTTTTCTAAATAAATCATATGGGCGTATCATTGATATCAATTTCGCAAACCATTCAGGATTTTTCAAGCTTTTGATTTCGACTCAATGTGCTAAAAGTATCATCAATCAATTCAGATCGTCTGTCTAGTATAAAGGGTTCTCTCATTCTCATTTCCTTTACTGATTGCAGACACGTTTTGTGTCTGGTTCCTGGGATAAATGTTTAAGAAATGACTACATTTATCAACATTTTTCATACATACAAAACACAGTGCAATCTTTTCATCTGAATGGTTTCACTAAGAGGGTAAAGAAATTTACGTTTGAAGAAAATAGCCAAACACAAAAGACAAATATGTATCGTATCTTACCCTATCCAAAGTAATTGAAGAAGATCTAAAGAACTCTTTTTATTTTGTACTACATATCGTTATGTGGAACATCACTTTAAATTAAAAAAACACCATTTGGAATAAAACAAATGTATTTTACTCAGGTTCTCAAAAATATACAACAGAAAGAGAAAGAATACATAAATGTATATACGAAATTTGAAAATGACAAAATAGCCTACATGACTGTCAAATTCATTAATGTTAAATTATCGGTATATTTCAAAATTTCCAATTGTATTTCTTTCTTTTTCTATTCTGATTTTAATTTCGAAATCTCATACTTTTCAAATTTAGAGAAATAATTTTTCAGCCAGATCTATGACATACAGCGTTATCAGGTTTATTTAAGAGTTAATTATTGGGTACTTTATCATGGGGAATAAATGTGTACCTCATAATAGAACGCGAAATATTCATTTGATACTAAAAAGTTTATTGGATTTTATCTTTTCATAACATGTGAAACACATTTGTATAATTTTACAAACATCTTTCGTCACTTGATAAAAAGGGGTGCTAAATTCACAGTAATCGGAATATCCCTTGTGGCTTAGAGTGGCATAGAAGTGCTAAATTTTCATATGCCGGTAAAATATGAGCTGAAAATAGTAACATGGGTATTTAAATAAAATAATTTCCAGATTGACATTTCATATTGCTCCAATTATATGCAACATTTCGTATTGCAAAATGTTTAGATTGAACACATTTGAGAAGAAATGTATTAAGTATTAAGTGTGTTATGATTTTATTGCATTGGAACATATGGAATGAATACTATTTATGCATCTCACTATTAGACATACATTTGTGTGTCGTTATGAAAAGGTCTTTTAAATACACGGTTGCTTATATAGTTGGAATAAAAATATTTTAATACTTTTAATGTAAAGGGTGATTTATTAGGAATTTCTGGAAACTTATAAGATGATTTTGGTCAGATTTGATAGGTAATATTCAAAGCCTTTTAAGATGTCATATACCGCCAGGGAACCTTTCCACGTTCACCACAACCCTATTTTAGTAAATTGAGGGAGGTTGAAGGATCACCAAGACATTCAATCACCTGCTTATCACTCTATTGCAAATAAACATTCCAATTGACCATTCAACGTGAGTAGTGAAGTGACCTTGTCCAAGGCATTGTCAAATCAAATTTGACCTAAAAATTAGAAAATTGATAACATTCGGAGCTTCATTTCATACCACACTAGATTACCTATCAAGTCTGACCAAAAGCAACATAAGTTTCCAGATATTTTCCTCATAAATCGACCTTTACATAAAAAAAGTGGTACAGTATTTTTATTCCAACGATATGAGCAACCGTGTACCTTTTAATGAAAAAGGTGAATCGTAAAAGTCTATCATGGAGAAGCTGCTTGCCAATTACAAATTCTTGAAGTATGAAAAGAAGCAAAATGACCTAAGAAAAAGAAATATTGTATTGATTTGTTTGTTTCTTTAGGTTTTTGTGCAGGTTATTATGCTTCCATTTCGGATTCGTCATGTTCTTAGTACGCCAAAAATTATTCTGTTCTTGTGTATCTAGCTTACCTCTTTTACCTCCATTATGCTCACGAACACATTTGATGCCTTCTATTCGAGAGAAAGAAAGAAGTGTACTTTGTGGTGATATATGCACTCTTATAATATTCAAAGTATCAAAGTAATAAATACATAATATGCATCTTTATGCCAGTACTGGCATAACCATTTTTAATATAAATATCCCAATTTATACTTTGTCATGATCTTTTAAGGATTAAAACATTTGGATATCGCATCTGGTATCAACTTGCATGATGGATCAGATTTCAATTTCCTGCAGTTCACAAAGTACTCAGAGCAAGAGTCATTATTGATTACGGACACGTTGTGATTTATAAGTGTCGACTTGATTGCTTCCTTTGCCTTCAAATAACCAAAAGGTACAAAGAAAAGGCTATATCTAAGGATCAATTTGATAAGATTTAAAGGCTATTTTTTATATATTAGCTTTTACGGTGATATATTTTTGAGAATTTTTAGTTTTACACACACAAAGAGTTTGACCTGGAAGCATAACTTAAATTTCACATTTGATTATTAACAAAGAAGTTGATATCTTTATGGTTTGTTCCTATTTTTCTATCGACTTCAATTAGAGTCGTGGGGTTGGTGACAGGGTTAGCCCTCATTACACGCTTAGCGTTTGGATTTTGTTAGAACTCGATTCTTGAATAGGAAAGGCGTTTACATATAAGAAAGCGATTAAAGCTGCTTGATATACCAGAATATCCGATGTCCTACTTATAACAGCATCTGCGAGAGAATTCAAAACCGTTACTATACTCTGCATAACTAGTCTCAGGTGATGGAAGCTCACGTATGTGATTGGCGAACTGTAATTGCTATACTCAAATTGAAAAAGGAAAAAAATCAAGAACATCCTTTCCTAACCATCATTATTTTACAGCAAACATGCTATGCCTTGGTTCAGTACTGCCTTGGTTCTTCTTTCAGAAATTTGAATTGTTTTTACAATATTTTTTTTTAATGTTTCAAATAAATTATCTCATTGCACTGAAACAACTTATCAATGTGATGGGCATATATTATAGGATTATCCCTCGTCTTTTTCGTGTTACAAGAAAAAGGCTTAGGAAAACGAGGGTTATAATAATATGGTTTTAACAAAAACAAAATAAAAGAATTGGTTCTTCTTTTTAAAATTTTAATTGTTTCGGCAAAATTTGTAAAAACGTTTCAAACAAATGATATTTTTGTACTAAACAACTTATGATTGGACATAATGTATAGGATTATGTTTACTTTATCCTTTGTCTTCAAATTTTGGTTCTATTTTTTAGCGAGTTCTGTAATGCGTAATGCTCCTGACGGTTTTTGGTTTTCAACCGAATCTTCAAATAGTTAATTACTAGGGTCAGATTTTATGTACTTAAGTATACAATTTCCTTTGCTGTGATTTTCTTCTTTGATGCTAAGATTTCCTGCACAACGTATGCTTTGCACGCAGCAGATTACACATTGCTCATTTCCATGATAAGATTTCAAGAGGTTGAAGGAGCATAAGGTTTCACTTCACGCTCAGATTGGATTACAATACTTCTCATGCATATTAGTATTTGTTCAGCGCGCTTCATATCTCTGTGCGTTGATTACTTATGGTGAGAGTAATGACAATGCGAGTCTTAACCCTACCCCTCGAGTTGTCACTCGGATTAATTTATGGTCTTGAATATCACCTCTCTGTCACATGTATTCGTTAAGGAAGGGTTTAGATTCATTTCGAACAAAGATTTATGTATCTCTTAGTTTGCAACCCCTAAATTAGACGTGAAGTTGACATCAAATACCTAACTGCCTAACAACTGTGTTAACAATCGTCGAGATGATGCTTGCATAAGAAGAATATTCTCCAGTAGTTTACATAATTGTCGGTTTATTGTCAAAATCAACAGAATCGACAGTGAATCATTAAAATGAGTGCAAAATACATCATTACATAAATATCGGTCAGAACTTGCGACTTGAGTTTTTGAATATACAAGCACTTACAGATAACAATACTTCACGAAAAGTATCATACCATTTATATCCGTAAGTATGATATTTAATCTCGCTTTCTAATGTGACCCAATATTAATTCGGTTTGTTAAAGGTATTTATATGATGATTATTTTGAACAAACAAAGTAAGGTATTTTGAAAGATAGATGAATCACCAACTCTAACTGGTGTTATACGCGGAAACACACGTGAGAATACACCGCTAGCTCTTCGGAAATTAACCTCAACCTCAAATATTAAGTTCTTTTGTACCGCTCATAATACATTGCAAGAAGCAATTCAGCGTCGTGCGCATCGTAACACTGGTATTTATTTTTAAAAAGCAAAATAATGATGAAAAAAAGTCTGGGAGTGATAGCCAACGGGCATCTTATATGAGTGACTTAGTAAGTGCATTGTCTTAATAGCACTCAGACGTTATGTATTTATTGGCAATCATTACTAGGGCGGTATTCACGTGTGCCTGGAGGCCTTTTAAATATTGTGTTAGTATCGACACGTCCAATGGGAGATGCGCATTTAGCCAAAGGCAAGACACGGTTTCCTTCTCAGTGAAAAGCTCATAACATCCATTTCATACATGGGTTTACTTAAATACTTATTGGATTAGTCTCGGTCCAAAGTTTCTCGGTCGTTTGTGAATTGTAAATTTGTAATCTGGACCTGGTTATTCGTAAAAATATATTTTCAACCCAACCGCTAAATGATCGAATTATTCTGTTTACAAGAAGAAATAAAATTAGGATAAAAGTGCAAATAACTAAAAAACATACGTATTTTAGACCTAAACCAGACCCAATTCAAACACTTGTTTGTATTCAATTGTGAGACGAAAACATCTTAATCCTTTTAAGTTAAATAGTTTTGTTTACAAAGATTCAAAGACTCAAAATTTATTTCAATAACACATTCAAAAGCACATTCAAAACAACTCAGATAAACAAACAGTATGTTAAAACACAATTAAAACAAAAGAATTAGGGCCTAAGTTACAGACGATAAAAGAGTATGGCCTAAAAGATACAAAACACACATTCATAACACAAGACATGCCCAAAACAACAAAAAAGGTCATACGTTATTGTTAGCAAATTTTAACTGTAGTCTTCTAAAAGATTTGTTTTACATATGTTCCTAAATTCTTTGACAGATTTAGCTTGCTTTACTTTTTTATCAATAGAGTTCCATAAGCCAGAACCAGATGTCCGAATCGAACGATCAGAAATTTTTTTCCTCGCATTGTGAATGCTATAATTTTGGGCATTTCTTGTAGTTTAATTGTGATACTGGTTATGTTTACGGAAATAATTATTAAATACGCATGGTAGTAAACCCGCATGATGTTTATACATAAACACTCCTAGTTCTAAATTGAATGAATCATACACGTTTAAAATTTCGTGTGTTTTGAACAATGGATTAGCATGGCATCTGTAATGCTCAAATGATATTGTTCTTAATGCCCACTTTTGTAATCTATGAATTTTACTCAAGTATGTTTTGTTAGTATTTCCCCAAGCTAGAATGCCATAATTAATATAAGGTAAAACAAGTGAACAATATAAAGAATGCAATATATGTCCAGGCACATCATACACATAGTGTTTTAATTTTGTTAACATTCCAACATTTCTTGAAATTGTTTTTGATATTGCATCGATGTGATTTGTCCACGTCAGCTTGTCATCGCTGATAGCACCTAACAATTTGGTATAGTTGACTCTGTCCAAAGAAACATTATTACATGTACATATTTGTTGGTAATATGTGATGTACCCAATATCATATAATTGGTTTTGCTGGCATTTACTGACAACTTGTTTGCTTTAAACCAGCTGCTTATTTCACAGAGTTCCTTATTAATACAATCTATTTTAGACGAAATATCTGGATGTGAATACAATGACCAAGGCCATCTTATTCCGACCATAAACACATAATTAGAATGTTTATGGTTTTATTAAGTTTTCAACACCATGCATGTATTTGAATGGTTCAAATTTAGTATTTGTCCTAGGGGTTATATTTTCCTATTTATTACTGATAACCCATAAAATATTCAAAATTATGCTTTCAAAGTTTTCAAAGTTATATTAGGGCAAGTTTTTTTTCAAAAACTTACCATTTTAATGTCCACAAAACCATTGTAAAAAAATTAACTGTTAGAGAATTTTTTGTTAGACCAAGCTCACAAGATATTAAGAGGAATTAAATTCAGCACGCAAATGGATCTCACAAAAGCGCGCTTGATTTTGGTTGTTGGTTTATGTCAAGGGGTTTTCAAAAAGTCAATTCTAGACGGTATCACCAACTGTAGGTCAAAGTGCGCAGCACGACAAAACACTAACTCGGGTCACCTAAATACATTTTGCCTTGTATTATGTATTATCCTGTATGGATATTTCTCCAAATACAGGGTTGCTCATATAGTTGGAATAAAAATATTTTTACCACCTTTTCATGTAAAGGTCAATTTTTGATGAACATATCTGGAAACTTATGTTGCTTTTGGTCAGATTTGATAGGTAATCGTGTTGAGTGTGAAATGTAACTCCAAATGTGATCAATTTTCTCATGTACTGGCAATGGAGCATCAACAAAAATGGGTCAAAAACGTGATTTTTAGGTCAAATTTGATTTGACCCCGCCTTTGACCACGTCACTTCTTTACTCAAGTTGAGTGGTCATATTGAATGTTTATCTTTAGTAAAGTGAGAATCAGGTGATTGAATGTCTTGGTCACGCTTGATTGCGCCAAGAGAATGCTTGGAAGCAAAGTACAAAATGATCCTCCAACGCCCCCCAATTTACAAAAAAATACGGTTGTGGCGAACGTGGAATGGTTCCCGGCGGTATATGACATCTTAAAAGGTTTTGAAGATGTCATATAGCGCCAGGGACCATTCGACGTTCACCATAACCCTATTATTGTAAATTGAGGGGCGTTGGGGGATCATTTTATTTTTTGCTTCCAAGCATTCTCTTGGCGCAATCAAGCGTGACCAAGACATTCAATCACCTGATTCTCACTCTACTGCAGATGAGCATTCAATATGACCACTCAACTTAAGAAAAGAAGTGATGGGGTCAAAGGCGGGGTCAAATAAAATTTTACCTCAAAATCACGTTTTTGACCCATTTTTGTTGTTACCCTCTTACCGGTACATGAAGAAATTGATCATATTCGGAGTTCCATTTCACACCCAACAAGATTACCTATCAAATCTGACCAAAAGCAACACAAGTTCCCAGATATGTTCATAATTAATTGACCTTTACATAAAAAAGTGGTAAAAATTGTTTTATTCCAACTATATGAGCAATCGCGTATCTCGGTCAAAAAAGATCACCCGGCGAATATGTTCGCACATATAGGAAGATAACATGTATAACTATATATTTCACTCGTTGTTTTGTTAATCAAAAAATAAAAATTCAATTCGCTTCACCTTTGTCAA